>PYWC01000001.1:3590158-3644841 GCA_003182015.1 Tuber magnatum | reverse complement strand
CCCCCCGGGCGATTACGGGAGTAAATATGGATTAAATAAAACCCATCCTGTACCTGTCGTTCAGACAACCCTCTTGTAATTTTCCTGTTCCTTTTCTACAAGTGCTCGGGGATTTATTTATTCTGGAAAATTTAGTTGTTGTAGGGATCTGTTAATGAAATTCCCCATCCATAGGATCCCACCGGGTGACTGGTTCGAAAACTGTCGATCATTGCAAGAGTGCCTCGGAAAGCTTCCGGTAAGTAGGGTTTCGAGTAGCGGCGGTATCGCCACTGTTAGTATTGTCATAGAAATTCCTATTGTGGTCAAAGGAGGACTTTATTGCAGGACATGGAAGCATAGAAGTAACCCTATCGATAATTAATCAGTCGGGTACAGTACAGTACGGAAATACAACTCACCATTCCACCGTTCCCCGTTAGGGTGCCTCTTCTGCACCAACTTCCGTACTTTTGCACAAGTCCCTCCCTATATTACCGTACAACTATGCAATATCATGAGAGCTACCGCCCGGCGGGTCCAAAACAGTAAACTTCGTATCCAGGCACACTTACTCCAGCTCAGTCAGAAGCCAGCTATTTCCGTTACGGATTTGACCCTTTTCAGTGTTCGAGACCTCGTCATCTTAGCAAATGTTACTCGAGTAATCGCGAGTAGTCTAGTGCCCCCAAAACAGGATTAGTGTGTTGGCTACGAACTTTTACTTTGTATGGTGCCATATTCCTAAAACTGGGTCCACCCAGCTACATACAATCCGGCAATGAAATAAGTCCTTCGAAACAACGAATGTCAGAGCAAAACAAAAGTTACAGTAGTACTTGAAATCATGATATATCAGTTCTCTGTAAGCTTCATGTTTTGAAATAAAATGAGCAAAAAACAAAAAAAAGAGAGAGAGAGAGAGAGTATCATAATTGTGAAAGAAATTTGTATGAGGTGAAACATCTGCTGAAAAATTCAGTGCAGCGGACTGGGATCAATGCTGAGTGGGTGTGGCTTGGATAAACTGTCCAGCTATGATGAGCTTTAGAAAAGATGTGCGAGCTGTGCTTCTATCAACAAAACAATGATGAGCAAATCATTATATATTTTTCTGATGGCAAATCTTCCAAAAAAAAAAAAAATTTCCGTTAAGAGAGCTGGGTCAGAGAGGCGGGAAGGCAAATTTACTGAGCAACACAAAAGTCTACTGAGCTATACCGGTGGTATTGAGCAGGTATGCACGACGGTTGATATCATAATATACTCTGGTGGTCAGGTCTTGGCGCCGGCAGCTCCGGATCACCTCGGAACGTGTTTCATCACCGGTCCACATCCCAGGTCGGTTCCACTATAGTCTGATACTGTTCCAGACAGCCCATGGGATCACAAAATGGTTCGTTTCGCATATCGGGGGGTGGGGGGGGGAACCTAGAAGTAGGAAACAAAGTCCACCTTACCAGTAGAATAGCTTAGATAATCGGGGAAAGGAAGGGGTGCACCGGTATTAATGAAGTCTTGACCGCTGCTACAGGTCAAGTGCTGTGTTCAATCCCTCAGGGGCTGTTTGGCTCTCGAGGCAATACTGTTACAAGGTCACAAATCGTGTCATGACGATTTTTGCAGTCCGACCAATCATAAGGGCTTATGATAAAAAAAACAAATCGTCGTGCCAAACAGCCTTAGCTGCAGCGAGTGGAAAAGGGAAATTTCCGGTAACAAGTTTTTACCGCCCTCTTCCCCCCCCCTCCTTAACCGACCAACCGACCAACCAACCAACCCATCTAAGCGCGCTACTAACTCCCCAGCAGACAGCATTACCTCGGGAATCAGTGCCTTGATCGAGCTGGCTTTGACGTTTCACACCCTACCGCTGTCAACTCCGCACCCAAGGTTCAACGGGTGCCGCTATCTTCCAACGATCTTTTCGAAGGGTCGGTCACTCACCGCCACGATACAAGTGAATTTGCAAAGGTTAGGCTTCCCGTGTGCTATTACCGGTATTTCTACGATAACTACGCCACCCGGCATTTAGTTTGTGGGGTAGCGTTTTTTGGGGTGATCCCCTCTCATGCCCATCCATAGCCAGCACCTTCTTGGCAATGTTCAGAGACGGTTCGCAGGAGTTTTAGGCGAGGTCTTTGCTCAACTCGGATCCCTGCAGTTCCGGCATTGGGAAAAGCCTTAGACGGGAAATGTTTTCTGGAGTTTATTAGCTTTACAACGGGACCTATTCTAGATTCTCGGCATAAAAGTTGAGATAGCTTCAGAGGGACAGAGGGAGGGGTGGATGGTGTGCTATATGTGGTGTAGGAGTCATCATGTAAAAATCATGGTATAATATCATTGGGAGTGAGAGTTGAACACAGTGCCGTGCCGTGGCTGTGAGAATGGGATGGGTGTAAGCCACCCACCCCCGAAACCTTGTTTAGGCTTCGTAACGGTACCCGTGCCAAGGTTCCCACCACTTCGGAAGGTGATTGTGGTGGTGGAGGAGGGGGGTTCCTCCAGGAAGAGGAAGGGAAGGAAGAAGTAGGCCTTCGGGCGAATTTGTTTTGGGTTTTCTACTGTGCAGGAGGGGTGCGAGGCCTTTAGAGGTGGTAGTGTTTTGGAAGCCGAACCTTAGGGGGAGGATTCGAGTTGGGTTGGCTTGCCCCATGGAACACAAAGCCGTTAAGTTGGTTACCAGGATTGGGATATGACTTGTAGCTAGTTGTTTTGGTTATGAATATTATGTTATTGATTCGAAAGACGCTAAGTGACCTTCGAAGACGGTGGCACTCCTGAAGAGTGCTGAATGGCTCAACAAAAGTAATAGCGCAACGAAAATTTTTCCGTCATACGCAGTTTATCCACATGCAATCGACCAAAATGCACCACCCAACCCCACTATGTTCAGTGAAACCTATGCTGAGGTTGAGAAGAGAATACAGCAAGCTATAGATAAAATTGCAGGAGAAGAAAAGTCCAACAATGCCAGCATTGCATGTGAATTTGATCTTCCTGAACAATGACTTTGTGCATGACCTAAAGGATATCAATCTTGTCAGGAATGTATACCATCAAATAGGAGATTGTCTTCAGACCAGGAACAGGCTCTTTGCCAGTTTCCCAATAGGTTAGATGAGATAGGTCTTCCACTACAATATCCCAAGATTGGTTTCTATGCCAATTCCATTCTGAAACACTCCCATCTTGATCCCACTTTACCACCCCCAACTGTGGGTCACATGTGGATACGACAATTTCTTTAAAGGTACCCTAAGTATCATGTTCGAAAGCAGAAGACCATTGAAGTTGAGCAAAAGCAGTCTCACTGTATTGAGGATCTCCAATCCTGGTTTTCTTGGTATTAAGAAGTAAAAGAAAAAGAACAGAATTGTAGCAAATGACTGCTATAATTTTGATGAAATGGGATTCAGGATCAGAGCCAGAAGGGACCAGTGGGTTGTAACATGAGAGCCTGAATGACATCTCTCTTTTGCAAGCCTGAGCAATAGAGAGCTGGTAATTGTTATCAAGACGATTAGTGGAGATAGAGGAGTTCTACTGCCAATGATTATTGTACCTGGCATTGTACTTATGGAAGATTGGTTTACTAAAACTGACCTTTCTGATGATATCCTCTTGGGTGTTTCTGAGTTTGAATATTCTAATAATATATTAGCTATAAAATAGCTCTATCATTTTGAATAATATTTATCAAGATATCAGATGGAAGCATGGAGATTACTTCTCTTAGATGGATACAATTCACATTGTACTCAGGAATTCATTGAATTCTGTGATACAAACAAAATCCTCCTCTTCTGTCTTCCTTCTCATTTGACCCATCTCCTACAACTCTTAGATGTGGTAGTGTTTCAACCCTATAAATACTACCATGCTGAGACCATTGATGCTACCACATGGTCCGGGTGCTCTGAGTTTGATAAAATGGAATTTTCACCGCAATTGATTTGATTTGATCTCAAACCTTTAACAATATGACAGTTAAGTCTGCTTTCAAGCAGACAGGGTTGATTCCCTACAATCCAGATATTGTTGTTAGTAAGCTATTTGATATTGGAGAGAGTGAACAGCCTGAGTCTGTACCACAAACACCAAATACCTTTGTTGATAATGAAATTCTTCCATCAACACCAAAAACAATTCGCTCTCTTAAGCAGTATGCAGATTCCTTACCTCTTAGCCTTAGTGATCTTTCTCCAAGCGCCAATCAAAGTCTTCAGAGGTATCTGAAAGGGAGCCTTGCTCAGGCTCAAAGTGGGGCCACAAGCTCTGAAGGACCTCCAAGGCATGAAAGTGGCAGAACTTGCCTGGGCGGCATGTCAAAAAAGAAGTAGATGCTCAATCCAGAAAGGTGGTGTTTTGTATGCCCATGAGGCACAAGCAATAGTTCTTCAAAAAGAACAGGAAACTGTCAAAAAGGCACTCAAAAAGGCACAGCAAACCCTTAATAGTGCGAAGAAAACTGCTGAGAATAAGGTTAAAAAAACAGTGGAAGGAAATCTTAAAGCAAATGCACAAGGCAGTAAAGGATCGCAACTTATGGATAAAGCAACAGAAACTTTCTTGTTGTGAAATTGGGTACTTTGTTGTTGATTTTTATCGTCATGTAAATTAAATCTTTCGTTGGGCTGTTTCTTTCGTTGAGCCGTTCGGTACTCTTCAGGAGTGCCACCGTCTTCGAAGGTCGCTTAGCGTCTTTCGAATCAATAACATAATATCCGCAACTACAAACAATAGCTACAAGTGGTGGGAACCTTGGCACGGGTATTTCCGGTAGGTGGGCTGGCAGTACTCGAGGCGGGTATCATAGGGATCGCGTGGCTATCTAATAAGTTAAGTCACTAATGAATAGCTGGGGCCTGTGAACAAATTATAGCATTTCATTCTCCAAGTCAAGCCGGAAATCATTATTTGCTATAATATTAAAAAAAAATTTAAAGTTTTCATCTCCCCCTTCCTCTTGACAAAATCCTCTGGAGAGAGAAAAAAATCGGTGAGCGCCAGGACACGGACATAGAAACAGGGTAGAGAATGGTAAAACCGAACTATCCTCCGATACCGTGCATGACCCCTCTTGGCGGTGGAAAGATTGAGCGGCGGCATCTCACATGATGAAATCTCAATATATCCCACAAGTCCTAAGCACCTCCCACCGGGTCTTCTTTACTTCCGAAATTCTTCATCGCTCAGTAAACCACGACAAGAACAATCAAGACGAAATGGTCCCGGTAGCGCGCGAACATGCGCTCCTACGCTAAGTACCGACTGTGGCAAAGCCACATGCGCTCACAACAATGCTTGGAGTGACCGCGATGGACCAGTAGCCGCTGACCCCCCCCTGTTCTGGAGTAGTTTTCTCCCATAAAACCTCGGGAAGGCATCGCGATGTACACGTAGGCTGGGCAGATAGTCTGGGGTACTGGTTTCACAGATATGGATTCGTCCGGGAGGGTAAAATCGAAGATCAGACCATACACCATGTCTTATTCCGTCACGGGGATCCAGGTCTGGAAGATACTTATCAGGCATGAAGAGCGGCTCCTCGAGAGAACGTGCAAAGTTAAAGTAGCAACAACAGCCTCCCCGCGATGGACACACTTAGTGATAACGTTACTGGGGCCGATATCCCAATTGCACCGCTTACTCCTTCCCAACAACCCAGAACGAGGGCTGGCCACCAGTGTACAGTACAGTACTAGCCTGACTTCCCCAAAACCACACCGTAACAGCATCGTATCAGATACCAAACAAAGTATAGAAGGCTTTCCTAGTGTGCGAAGAGGGGGTTGGCGGTGTGACCCGCCAGATCCCCGAAATTCCGAGAATGCCTATAAATCCTTGCGCCACCCCTCCCAACCGTGCACTCTCTGAACCCGAGGCTTTGGATAAGCTAAGTTACCCGCAAGGCTCCCGCTCGGCAATAACTTGAAGACTCGTTACGACACACCTCCTATATGAGTGCCCAAACATTAGGCTGATACTCCTCACCGGATGGAAGATGGAACAACAATTGCAGTTTTTTTTCTCGTTTGGGACATCAAGCCCAAAGGAAACGAAAGTCCTTGCGACGTCTCCCCCCCCCCTATCGGAATGTGAGACTGAAGAATTCGGAACTTGTGGTATTCCTCCACCGTGAAACCCTACCTGGCCCGGCTTTTGGACTCTTCATGATTTTGAGAAAGTAGCCGGCGGTCTCACACACTTTGCCCTTCAAGGGTATCTTAGAATATTGTACTGTACGTTAACTTAGCATAATTAACCGAACATTTGGCAGGCTCGCCCAACGTCACTACCTCACCTCCACGTCCGAACCACCATACCTCTACTATAACAAAAGCAATTATTGTGGCAGATAGCTAGTATGCAAAGCATTATCTCTAAGCTGTAGTTTTGGTAGTCATCTCTGGAGGGGTTGAATGTTCAGAAAGAGTTGTGTACGGTTGTACCATGTTCGGTTAATTACGCTACCGTAAGAACTCGAATGATTGGACCTAAGACAGAGTGGTTAAATTAAGGTTTATGTTCCAGATACAAATAGGGTATGGAAAGTAGGACTATTTAGAATGGTCTTGGACTATCAATCATATGCTTTGACCCACAATTGTAAACCTCCCTTCATAAAGTTTAAGCAAGAAAAAAATGTAAACAAACCTTAACATTGCTACAGAAACATTAAAATAATTTTTATTTCAATTATTTTAAAGCTAGTTTCTACTCTCTTCATCTCTATTGCTTATATTCAATTTGAAATCATGGCACCATAGGGTTTAGGACATAAGTTATTTTAGTATATCCAATTCTCCATGCATTATCCACTACAAGATTCTATACTAGAATCAGAAGAAATCTGGAACTAAAGTGAGAACAACTTGCCAAAGGGTTAAGGGTAGCACCTCAATGTGTTGAAAACCCATATAGATCCTATAAAGTTAGTTACAAGCTTTGAGTCTTGTTATACTAGACCAATCCTAGCATACCTGGGCCTGTTAGACCAATCTAGCTACAAAGGCCAATATGGGAGGAAACAGCAACATGTTTCAAGGTTCCAGAAATAAACCTATTTCAATGGAAGGAGAAAGAGGGGGGAAAGTTCCAAGAGCTCACACTTGAGCAGTACCAGGTACTAGGAGAAGGTAGGCAACAGAAATGAGAAGTACTAGGAAGAGTATTATATAAAAACTTTTAACATCAACAAGTATCAGGAAGGATTGTTTAACTAAGCTGGTTTTGATATATTAGCAAGAAACTTTATACTAAATGTTATCTAGTGGAGTAATCAACCTCATTCTGCTTTTTAAATTAGTAGTTTCAGCAGTTTCTATATTTTTACCAGATTAGTTTATTCTTTATAACAAATACTACTAGCAGGCTTCCCAGTAACTTTGGTAATGCTATATTATATTATCTTAGATGAGGTTCCATAGGAGAAACTTACAAATATGACCTGATAATAGCTGGGAGAATGGCAATACTCTAGCAGACATAGGATGAAATAAACTATCCAACATTATCAACTTAGATGAGACTCCTCTTCCATTTGAGTATCTGGAGAGGAGAACCTCCAACCAAAAATAAGAAAAAGCTATTTGGGTACAGAACTCACAGTCAGGGGGGAGGGCAAATTGCAGGCTGTAATGTGTTGACACCCAGAGTGCTAATCACACTACAGGTTCAATAGAAACAGTTAGCCTACTTGATCAATAACAGGCAAGATGTAACATTTTTTACCTGTTAGTACATTCTGATACAGGTGATGATACTTGAGTCTTGTTCCTCTGAGATACTTCTTCTTCTTCTTCTTCTTCTTATTGTCATATAGACAAGTACTCAAGGCTTCTATCTGACAACTCACTCATAAGATTATAGACACAACAGAGTTGCTTAGATGAAGAGTAAGGTAGTAAAGTTGTAGGTAAGATACGAAGATAATAGTATAAAGAGCTCCTCCTCCTGGGTCTCCATGAACTCTTTTATACCTGCTCTTCATGCAACCCTAACTCTGTGACTCATAACCATGGGTCATCTATTCAGCCCAAACTATAGTCATGTGTGCTAGCTATATCACATGTGTGAAACTTATTACTCACAATCTCAGTCATGTGCAAGAGTCATTAGTACATCATATAACTTACAACTGTGAGTCACTCACATACAGCAACCAATTACCACATAACAATGACTTCCAACTGTGTATCATACAAAATACTATAACTCCTGTGTAAGTCATGGTGTGAACCCTTCTAACACCTCAACCAGTTGCCACCACATGCTATCTTGACCAGTTTCCACCAACCTGCTATAGCCTTACTTAGTCACTGTGTATGATATGAGCTTCCCTCTCCCTCTAGCCTAAGTCCCATCTGGCTTTGATGTCCTACTCTTACCACTTATACAACTGCTGTCTAGGTTGTCTTGCATCTTGTCCTACCTTTTGTCAGAGCTCCTGTTCTCTGTAGAAATCCTCCTGCATAATTTGGAGAATGCTATTCATGCACTTGATCATTTATAACTATTTATCAATTAGTTTTTCTTCTATGTCAATAGTGCTTCTTTGGTTATTGATGACCTCTAGGGTATTGTCCAATTGTACTCTAAGGTTTCTGATTTCCTTGTATAGGCTGTCCACATTGGAGATAGTTTCCGTATTTTCCTTGCCCCTTCCTCTTCTGCTATGCTCTTATGGCTACTCAATGTATTTTTATCCCTTGGTGGCCTCTGTTTAGGGACCTCTTGCTATTTCTCTGCAGGTAATACCCTGTGTCCATCATTTTTATTTTATAGGTCTTGCACTCATCTCCATGGCAGTCCTGCCACCCTTTCTTCCCATGTTCCTCCATAGCATTCTTGTGGGCCCTGAGTACCCTTGGGAACCAGTTTTAGCTCTCCTTCTCACTAAGGTACATCTAGTGTCTATTATCATAACAGTCTAGCCAGGATATCCTGTTGTCTTTGGCATTTTCCTTGGCTTTCCATTGTCTTTCCTTGAGTTCCACTTCCGATAGCCTCAGTAGCCAAGGGTTGTGGGAGTAGGGTCATCTGGGAGTAGCATTGGAGTACCCCATCCAGAGCTAGTACAGTTTTATAAGGAAGACTAACTGTAGTATCCTATCTGTCTTGTGGCCCCAAAGGAGACGATTCAGTTTGCATTATTGAGATCTTCACTAATACTTAGTTTGCAGGGGTACTGTTGATGGAAGTGGCTGAGTACAAGTTTTGCATTTTTGAAGTTTTTTACAGGGTACCAAGTTTTGTTATATTCTAGTAGATAGCTTGTCTACTTGGCCCACTATTGCAGATTTCCATAGCATAGTCATGTGTCAATAATTTTATTGAGTTCATATTTTGGTTCTTGGTCTATTTCAATAGGTAGAGGAGGAAGTCTTTTTTGTATGGGAAATTGGTTGTTTGAGTAGGATTCAAGGAGTGAAATGTGAAATGTATTGTATATAGCCATTTGGGACAGTTGGTTAAGCTTATAAGTGTAACTCCCAACTTTTGCCAAGATCTTGAATGGTCCGATTTTCTTGCAATGCATTTTTTTTCAAAGGTCTCACAGTTTGTATATTGCCTGATAGCAACTATACTATATCTCCTGGTTGTAAGTTCAGATCTGGTTTTCAGTGTCAATCATACTTTTCCTTTTGCTCGAGTTGTGCTGTGACCATTTTTGCTCATAACACTTTCTGAAGCAGTGCCATATCTTTTGCGCTAGTTGTCTTGACTTTAGTCAAATAATCTATTAAGGGCTTTGTCTGTATTTTGTATAAAATGGGGTGTTCTTAATCATTTCTTGTTTCCCATTATTGTAGTTGATCTCTGCTATTGCCAATACTTTATGCCAGTCATCCTGCTGATAGTTGACATATGTGTGGAAATATTGTTCCAATATACTGTTAATTCATTCAGTTTGTCTATCTATTTTTCGGTAGAATGCTGTACTCAGTTTTTGTTGAATACCCAATTTTTCTGTTATATCCTTACACACTTCAGATATGAACTGTGATCCTTGATCAGTGATCACATCTTTCAGTAGTCCAGGTAGGAGAAAGACTTCTCTCAGAAATACCAGGATGAACTGCTGGGCCATCATGTCCTTTCATCATGAAATAAAATGGCTCATTTTGGTCAAGCAGTCCACCACTACAAGGGTAGTGTCATAACTATCTGATTTCAGTAGATCTGTTACAAGATTCATGGATATCAATTTCCATAGTTTGCTAGATACTTTATTTAGTTTTAGAAGTATGCAGAGCACAAGACATATTGCCTTCATTTATATACAAGTATGGTAGTTTTGAACATATCATTTGATTATTTCTTGTAATCTTGGTCAGTAGTAGTTGCAATAGACCAGGTCAGTATTTTCTGCTATTCCACTATGTCCTGCTGCCGGTAGGTCATAGTTTCTTTATATTACTATGATTTGGATTATCTCATAATCTAGTATCTCTGTATAATGACCCAGCATACATGGGCTATGGCAGTCGGGACCTACACCTATACAGGTAGCCAGGAGGCGAACTGGTAGGAACTGGCAGGCAAGTAAGTACTTGACCTATGGAGACCCGATGGCCCAGGATCCAAGATGAACAGAATTAGCTGGCCAGGTACTTAAGTACCTGGATACACCAAGGAGCGGTGTCAGCTTACTTAGGGACCTCTGAAGGGGCAGTTGCTTAGCTAAGCCGGGTAACGGGAGAAAGGTCAGAAGCGTCTATCTCGGGCAATGGAATAGACAGGGTAACAGGGAAAAGTCATCTTGTTCACCAGACAAGGTTACCCTACCCTCAGGATCAGGTCACCTGCCAGGAGACTTGGGCTACCCTGTCTAAAGTCCTGAGTAACCCTACCTTTCAATACGAAGTCCCTCGAGGAGTTCAGGAAAAATGACCGGAATGTTTGCCTGGTAAAGCCATGCATAGTACTGGAATCAAGGGTTCTGGGAGATGCTATTGGGCAGGCTATGCAGCTCCGAAGAAGCTGTAAATTAGAGACATTATTCCTATCATATCCCTCCGGCCCCGCCTGGAGGCCTGGACGTCATCGGCAAACGGTTCCATAGTTGTGTGCAATCTCGTAAGGAAGGATCTTTGGAGACCTGCTTGCAACACCATATACATCGCGGCCATCCGGTTGACCATAAGATGTTCGTGGGATATATAAGGGGGTATAGGGTAGAAGGTGGAGTACCTCCTGCAAGTTGTTTTGAGTAAAGCGGACCAAAACGGATAAGTTAACAGGTGTTAACCGTAGCGGTCCCAAAGGTAGTCCCAGGTGGTACCAGGGCAACCAGTAGAGTTTTACACCTACCAAGCCCGAAAGTGTCCCCAACGCCATAGGCTCTGAAAGGGAAGTGCGGAGACACTAAAAGTGTGATCCCTACCAAAGGTAAGGGGGATCTGAGGTAGTGGTCATGGGTAGCACCCATTGGATCACTCCCGGACCACCGAATCCTGCGGAAGACACCGGAAGCCCAAGAATCGTAAATAGTAGATAGATAAACCACTCATGGTAGCTTCCGGGGTCAAGTAGAGATCAATGCATATGGGAAGGGTATCGTAGATGGTCCAGTTCATCAGGTGTCTTGACTGTTAGCCACTGGCAAGACACCGATGTGAAGAGGTTTTCACTGCGGCGGGGAAAATGGAAATACACCGCAGAAATGATAACCACGTAAGGTGAATGCTGACTAGATTGTGTCCACACATGCATGCCCGAAGGGTATGCCAGGTGATGTGTCGGACCACCCTTAGCAGAGAAGAGTGTGCTCAAATAGTTGGAGTAAACTAATGGGGGAGTTACTGGCATAAGATAAAACTACCTGAAAGTCTATGTGAGAACTCTTCTACTCCAACAATCAATCCTCTCGAGACCTTAATTGAGTGAAGGGTCAGGCTTAACGATATTAAGTTTTACCCTTTCCTTTACTCTTACACCTGTGTGAACTTTTGGCGATAAGTTTGAAGTTGTTTGGTGCGGTCGCAATCTTGGGATCCATCTTCCTAGGGGTGCCCCCATTACAGTATATCGTTAAGCGTAGAGTTTGTTACTGGGCCTCCGGGGCCCCGAAAAACATGGGCCCCCGGCCCTGTTCCCTGCCCCGGGCCGCTCACCGGCCTGGAGTGCGGAGTTTTTGTAGCTTTCCCCACCCCGTCAGGCGTGAGGGGCCCCACCCCGCCCATGCCCTGAACGGGCCCCTGCCAAATTTGGGTGGCAAGAAATGGGGCCCCGTCCAGGGAAAGACCAGGGTCAGGCCCCAGACAGGGGTTGAGTGGGGAGGACATACAAAACACGCCCTCCAGGCCCATGTAATGGCGTGGCCGCCATGGGTAAAACCCGCCCCACCCCACCCTGTAAGGAACATTAGTTAAGCGACCTCCTTGCTTAACTCCTCTCCTGATTAATTGTTTTCCCACCTTCGGCACTGACCTTGCATGAATACTGGTAACCTTGTCTAGAACAAGTAGCACAGGGTAGAAAGCGCAATGGCTAGTACCGAACTTTGAACCCAAATGAAATCCAACACGGATTCAGACCTTGACTTTGATGAGAATACTGGCAACACATTTCATGCATCGGTTTTCGTGGATGTTCGCGGTATTGAATATGACGGCCACCAGTTAACTACTCTTGGAGGCCGCCCCTATTCAGTTACCCGATGAATGTGTTAATCTCATGATTAAAGACCCTCGCACTGTGGTGCTTTCGTTCTTGCAAGATTCCACCCTTGTCTACAACAGGAGCCCTCCAGTGCCGGGAGGTGTCCCCTTTAGCCATTTCTCACATGAGTTCGTCGAATCTTATATTGTCCATGAGGTATCAAAGTCACTCGAGGAAGCAAAGCGAGAAATGAGAAACTGCAACAACCAGGAACAGCAGGTTTCCAGAAACAGATTACTACGGCAGCAGTGGAATGGATGAAAGTACAGCAGGAGTCATACCTGTGGATGCTGAATGACAAAAAGGCATTGAAGGATCATATGGTAGTGTTGGAAAGGGCCTTTCCTTCAGGGTATAGTATTGATACTGAGATTGATGTGTTGATGATAGACGCTGCACCCCCACTTCCACTCATCCATACAAAGCCTGAGGATTTCGGGATGGAATTGACTATGAGAGCCAGAGACGAACAATGGAGGGCGTACCTAAGTCCCATGGGTAATGAATGCTAGAAAACCTTCAGGGCAACGGCTACAGCTACACCTCTTCCTTCACAAGAGCATTGACAGGCTCTCTATCCATCCCCTTCTCAATCGCCTGCAGTCGTTCAGGAAGTCTGGCGATTGGACCAACTGATGGACATCGTGTCAAAAAAAGGACATTGAAGCCAAAGTGAATCACGGCACCTGATACGCCTGACCCTACTCCTCGTCTGACCCCTACTCCTATTATATCTTGTAACGTATTCGGGCCAGGCCCTAGTCACGTAGCAGTACGATAGGAGCAGATGGCTTCTTGATCAACAAGAAGCGAGCGCTGCTAACTAAAGGAGGCTTCGAATGGGGTGTAATAGGAGATCAAAGAAGTAACCGGTCAACCAAGTATGTTAAGAATACTGTAACCGGTACGGGTTACTAGGGTTTTATGTTTTATGTTTTATGTTTGGTTTCACAGTATCGTTTGATACTTGTATTGTTTCGTGTGCTATCGGTTGATACACACATTGTTTTATGTTTGGTTTCACAGTATCGTTTGATACTTGTATTGTTTCGTGTGCTATCGGTTGATACACACATTGTTTTATGTTTGGTTTCACAGTATCGTTTGATACTTGTATTGTTTCGTGTGCTATCGGTTGATACACACATTGTTTTATGTTTGGTTTCACAGTATCGTTTGATACTTGTATTGTTTCGTGTGCTATCGGTTGATACACACATTGTTTTATGTTTGGTTTCACAGTATCGTTTGATACTTGTATTGTTTCGTGTGCTATCGGTTGATACACACATTGTTTTATGTTTGGTTTCACAGTATCGTTTGATACTTGTATTGTTTCGTGTGCTATCGGTTGATACACACATTGTTTTATGTTTGGTTTCACAGTATCGTTTGATACTTGTATTGTTTCGTGTGCTATCGGTTGATACACACATTGTTTTATGTTTGGTTTCACAGTATCGTTTGATACTTGTATTGTTTCGTGTGCTATCGGTTGATACACACATTGTTTTATGTTTGGTTTCACAGTATCGTTTGATACTTGTATTGTTTCGTGTGCTATCGGTTGATACACACATTGTTTTATGTTTGGTTTCACAGTATCGTTTGATACTTGTATTGTTTCGTGTGCTATCGGTTGATACACACATTGTTTTATGTTTGGTTTCACAGTATCGTTTGATACTTGTATTGTTTCGTGTGCTATCGGTTGATACACACATTGTTTTATGTTTGGTTTCACAGTATCGTTTGATACTTGTATTGTTTCGTGTGCTATCGGTTGATACACACATTGTTTTATGTTTGGTTTCACAGTATCGTTTGATACTTGTATTGTTTCGTGTGCTATCGGTTGATACACACATTGTTTTATGTTTGGTTTCACAGTATCGTTTGATACTTGTATTGTTTCGTGTGCTATCGGTTGATACACACATTGTTTTATGTTTGGTTTCACAGTATCGTTTGATACTTGTATTGTTTCGTGTGCTATCGGTTGATACACACATTGTTTTATGTTTGGTTTCACAGTATCGTTTGATACTTGTATTGTTTCGTGTGCTATCGGTTGATACACACATTGTTTTATGTTTGGTTTCACAGTATCGTTTGATACTTGTATTGTTTCGTGTGCTATCGGTTGATACACACATTGTTTTATGTTTGGTTTCACAGTATCGTTTGATACTTGTATTGTTTCGTGTGCTATCGGTTGATACACACATTGTTTTATGTTTGGTTTCACAGTATCGTTTGATACTTGTATTGTTTCGTGTGCTATCGGTTGATACACACATTGTTTTATGTTTGGTTTCACAGTATCGTTTGATACTTGTATTGTTTCGTGTGCTATCGGTTGATACACACATTGTTTTATGTTTGGTTTCACAGTATCGTTTGATACTTGTATTGTTTCGTGTGCTATCGGTTGATACACACATTGTTTTATGTTTGGTTTCACAGTATCGTTTGATACTTGTATTGTTTCGTGTGCTATCGGTTGATACACACATTGTTTTATGTTTGGTTTCACAGTATCGTTTGATACTTGTATTGTTTCGTGTGCTATCGGTTGATACACACATTGTTTTATGTTTGGTTTCACAGTATCGTTTGATACTTGTATTGTTTCGTGTGCTATCGGTTGATACACACATTGTTTTATGTTTGGTTTCACAGTATCGTTTGATACTTGTATTGTTTCGTGTGCTATCGGTTGATACACACATTGTTTTATGTTTGGTTTCACAGTATCGTTTGATACTTGTATTGTTTCGTGTGCTATCGGTTGATACACACATTGTTTTATGTTTGGTTTCACAGTATCGTTTGATACTTGTATTGTTTCGTGTGCTATCGGTTGATACACACATTGTTTTATGTTTGGTTTCACAGTATCGTTTGATACTTGTATTGTTTCGTGTGCTATCGGTTGATACACACATTGTTTTATGTTTGGTTTCACAGTATCGTTTGATACTTGTATTGTTTCGTGTGCTATCGGTTGATACACACATTGTTTTATGTTTGGTTTCACAGTATCGTTTGATACTTGTATTGTTTCGTGTGCTATCGGTTGATACACACATTGTTTTATGTTTGGTTTCACAGTATCGTTTGATACTTGTATTGTTTCGTGTGCTATCGGTTGATACACACATTGTTTTATGTTTGGTTTCACAGTATCGTTTGATACTTGTATTGTTTCGTGTGCTATCGGTTGATACACACATTGTTTTATGTTTGGTTTCACAGTATCGTTTGATACTTGTATTGTTTCGTGTGCTATCGGTTGATACACACATTGTTTTATGTTTGGTTTCACAGTATCGTTTGATACTTGTATTGTTTCGTGTGCTATCGGTTGATACACACATTGTTTTATGTTTGGTTTCACAGTATCGTTTGATACTTGTATTGTTTCGTGTGCTATCGGTTGATACACACATTGTTTTATGTTTGGTTTCACAGTATCGTTTGATACTTGTATTGTTTCGTGTGCTATCGGTTGATACACACATTGTTTTATGTTTGGTTTCACAGTATCGTTTGATACTTGTATTGTTTCGTGTGCTATCGGTTGATACACACATTGTTTTATGTTTGGTTTCACAGTATCGTTTGATACTTGTATTGTTTCGTGTGCTATCGGTTGATACACACATTGTTTTATGTTTGGTTTCACAGTATCGTTTGATACTTGTATTGTTTCGTGTGCTATCGGTTGATACACACATTGTTTTATGTTTGGTTTCACAGTATCGTTTGATACTTGTATTGTTTCGTGTGCTATCGGTTGATACACACATTGTTTTATGTTTGGTTTCACAGTATCGTTTGATACTTGTATTGTTTCGTGTGCTATCGGTTGATACACACATTGTTTTATGTTTGGTTTCACAGTATCGTTTGATACTTGTATTGTTTCGTGTGCTATCGGTTGATACACACATTGTTTTATGTTTGGTTTCACAGTATCGTTTGATACTTGTATTGTTTCGTGTGCTATCGGTTGATACACACATTGTTTTATGTTTGGTTTCACAGTATCGTTTGATACTTGTATTGTTTCGTGTGCTATCGGTTGATACACACATTGTTTTATGTTTGGTTTCACAGTATCGTTTGATACTTGTATTGTTTCGTGTGCTATCGGTTGATACACACATTGTTTTATGTTTGGTTTCACAGTATCGTTTGATACTTGTATTGTTTCGTGTGCTATCGGTTGATACACACATTGTTTTATGTTTGGTTTCACAGTATCGTTTGATACTTGTATTGTTTCGTGTGCTATCGGTTGATACACACATTGTTTTATGTTTGGTTTCACAGTATCGTTTGATACTTGTATTGTTTCGTGTGCTATCGGTTGATACACACATTGTTTTATGTTTGGTTTCACAGTATCGTTTGATACTTGTATTGTTTCGTGTGCTATCGGTTGATACACACATTGTTTTATGTTTGGTTTCACAGTATCGTTTGATACTTGTATTGTTTCGTGTGCTATCGGTTGATACACACATTGTTTTATGTTTGGTTTCACAGTATCGTTTGATACTTGTATTGTTTCGTGTGCTATCGGTTGATACACACATTGTTTTATGTTTGGTTTCACAGTATCGTTTGATACTTGTATTGTTTCGTGTGCTATCGGTTGATACACACATTGTTTTATGTTTGGTTTCACAGTATCGTTTGATACTTGTATTGTTTCGTGTGCTATCGGTTGATACACACATTGTTTTATGTTTGGTTTCACAGTATCGTTTGATACTTGTATTGTTTCGTGTGCTATCGGTTGATACACACATTGTTTTATGTTTGGTTTCACAGTATCGTTTGATACTTGTATTGTTTCGTGTGCTATCGGTTGATACACACATTGTTTTATGTTTGGTTTCACAGTATCGTTTGATACTTGTATTGTTTCGTGTGCTATCGGTTGATACACACATTGTTTTATGTTTGGTTTCACAGTATCGTTTGATACTTGTATTGTTTCGTGTGCTATCGGTTGATACACACATTGTTTTATGTTTGGTTTCACAGTATCGTTTGATACTTGTATTGTTTCGTGTGCTATCGGTTGATACACACATTGTTTTATGTTTGGTTTCACAGTATCGTTTGATACTTGTATTGTTTCGTGTGCTATCGGTTGATACACACAGTGTTTTATGTTTGGTTTCACAGTATCGTTTGATACTTGTATTGTTTCGTGTGCTATCAGTTGATACACACATTGTTTTGCAATATCGCTCATACTGGAAATAAGCGATATGCTGTATTTAAAGACCGCTGATTCCCGCGATGGAAACAGCAGACTTCGACAGATAGTATTCTTAAATATACTTGGTTGAACGGTTACTTCTTTGATTTCCTATTACACCCCGTTCGAAGCCTCCTTTAGCAAGCAGCACCCGCTTCGTGTTGACGACGAAGCCATCTGCTCCTATCGTACTGATACGTGACTAGGGCCTAGCCCGAACACGTTACAAATACTGTCTGTCGAAGTCTGCTGTTTCCACTGTGGGAATCAGTAGTCTTTAAATACAGCATATCGCTTATCTCCAGTATGAGTGATATTCCCAATCGTTGTGTGTATCAACCCATAGCACACGAAACAATACAAGTATCAAACGATACTGTGAAACCAAACATAAAACAAGCTGTGTATCAACCGATAGCACACGAAACAATACAAGTATCAAACCATACTGTGAAACCAAACATAAAACAACCTAGTACCCGTACCGGTTACAGTCCCAAAATGAAACAACAATTTCACCAAATAAAATAACCTAATGAAATCCTAATAGTCGGTAAACCTGCTATTGTCCTGAGAGTCTCCATAGGACCCATCCTCATCGTCATTGCTATCTTGTAACAATCTCATGTTGTCCTGCAACATCCATTCCGCCCCCTCCAACCATCTCTCCCAGCACACCTGGCAGGGTGCTTCGCGCAGAAAGCAACCTGACTCTTTGTAGTGCGTTAGGTCAATGTAGTTTCGGACTGTCCGGTCCTGCCAGTCCTCTGTTTTGATATCGATCCACCCCTAATCGTTGCAGTAGTCAACATAAAATATTTTCCAGTTTGCCTCCCGTAGAATGGTTCCACTTCGCAGTAGTTCGTCCACAATAATGTGTCGTCCCTTGATGCTTATTTCTTCGTAGGTTGACATTTCTCAGTTAGGGCAAGGTTTGTAGGAGGGTAAAGGTTTGTAAGAGGGTAAAGGTTTTGAAAGAGGGTAAAGGTTTTGTAAGAGGGTAAGGTTTTTCTTCAGCTTTGGAGGTCCTGTATTCTGGTTGTTTCACTTTGGAGGAGTTTGAGGGATGGCGGGTGATATTTATGTCTCGGTGTTGGCCTCGCTTAGGTATCGGCCTCACTTAGGTATCCAGCGGAAGGTGGGTGGTACTTAATCTCGGTTTCTTCCATCTCCATACATATCTCATATTTTTCTGTGCTCAGGTAAAATCCGCTTCCAAAGCGGAATATGTCCGCCACTTTTTCGCCCCACATCCTTCCCGTTGACACAGTTGTTATTTCTAGGCATTTGTTGCAAATCTGTATGAATAATCGGTGTGTAAGGTATTGTCTAGGGACAATATCACGGTTCATCAACAGTCCCATTAGCTGATAGCACAGTCTCCACCGTACTTGCTTATAGTTTGACATCGTAAGGCTGTTGGATGCTGTGTTTCTTTTTCTTGTTATTCCCAGTACTCAGCCTCCGCCAGCCAAGCTAGGTATGCTGCTTCATCTTCCATAACCTGATTTTCATCTTCGCTGCTTCCGAAATCGCTCTCAAAATGGGCTAACCAAAATCCATCTTGTATCTTTTCATCTGTATCTAGGCGGAGTTGCTGTATTTCTGGCAGGGTTGGGCACCATACCATGGTTATATGGTTTATTGTAGGGGGTAGCTCGTTTTCTGAGTTATTGTCTTCCCACCATTAGTTTACTAGTTCCATCGCATTTTCTAGTCCTTCCAGGAGTTCCCAGCTGTTTTCAGTTTCTGGATATCCAGTCCAATTGACCAGGAACTGGTCGTGGTCGTAGCGCTTCCTGTGGTCTTGTATAACCTCCACTTTCCATTCTGGTTTTTGATTTACCGTGATTGGAGGCAGCTTTGCGTGGCTTCTTCCGGGAAAGGTGGGATTGTCATTTGGGAAGTATTGTTTCAAGGTAGATGCATGGAATGTCGCTTGCCGGTTTCTGTACATTCTGCTGTCTATTTCTACTGTGTAATTTTGCATGTGGTCATCATATTCCATTATCTTGAACGGTCCCTGCCAGTGCGGTTGCAGTTTCTTGCTTCGCCCCGATTCTGTTGTGAAAAGGCTTCCATAAACCAAGAACAGGTTACCTTTCTCTATCGGTGTGTGGTGTCTGCGCCATTTCGCTGCCGTTCTTGTGCTAGTAAATCGGGCTAATTTGATAGCATTAAATGCTGTGTTCCGGATTGCCTGGTGCCTGTTCGGTAATTCGTCGGCGGCTGGTACTGCTGAGTTCTTGAAATTCGCTAGAGGGAGTAGTGTGTAGCTTTTCCCAAAAATGGCTTTATATGGTAACATTTCGAGGGTTTCTGACCATCCCGCATTTAGGTATGCTGCTGTTTCCGGTATGGCATCAAACCATTAGTTTTGTCTTGCATTGACTAGGTTTTGAAGGGCTGTTTTTAATTCTCAAATTTTCCTTTCGACTTGTCTACTCGTTTCATGATGGCCTGGTGCCGCCTTGATATGCTCAATGCCTAGTGATCGACACTGCTGTCTCCACACATGTGACTTGAATCGTGGGTCAGCATCGCTTACTAGAGATGTTAGGTAGCCATGGGGTGTAAATATTTTGTTGCGTAGAAGTTCCCAGGTTGCTATTGCCATTACTTGCTTAGTTGTAGGTATGAGCCACGTGAATCCGGAAAATCTATTCATCCCAACTAGGATTGTATCATATCCCCATGAATTGTGGAAGGGTCCTGCAAAATCAATGGCTATCGATTCCAAGATTTCCGATAGTAGTGTAATTGTCTGTGCCATTCCTTCTGGTAATTTTGTAGGTTCCTTATTTATCTGGCATGTGTGGCATTGGGCCACATACACTCTAAAATCCTTTTGCATTGCAGGCCAAAATAGGTATTCACTAGCGTTCCATAAGTTTCATTCAACACTGTGGTGGCCTTTGTTGTAGATTTCACTAATGACATACTCCCTTAACGTCGTATTTCTGTATGCGGGGCCTTTTGGGATATACAGGCAGTCTTCCCCGTATCTGGTTCTTGCGTACAGCATTCTGTTTGCAACCTTGTAGGAGGAGAAATCTCCTGACTAGTCCATATTATCCTGGACTTTTTTCCAAATTGGTTCTCTCCGGTATGCTGCAACCATATGTGCTTGGAACGTTCCGATTATTTCATTGACTGTTTGTAAGGTGTCACATTCGTCTTCTATCTCACTTCCTCTAGTTGTCTCAGGTAGGTCTTCCTCCTCACTGTTTTCCAAGACATGGTAAAGTCCTCGTCGATATTCACTCCTTGTTGAGGGTACAACTGAAACTATCGTTTCATTTGTTAGACTTTCTAGTCGTTCTGCTTGCCTAATAGGTGGCGGATTATCAGGTCCTGGCATCTGGAATCCCGCTATTGTCACATAGCTAATGTCCTCTATTGGTTTCCTTCCTTCAACCAGTGGCGGACTATCTGGTTGTGGCATTTGTAAGATCGGGGCTTCCAGGTTTAGCAGTGCGGGGATTGCATAAGACCTGGGCGTTGGCTGGGCAAGGGTGGACAGCCCTTCCCCAGCACTATATGGTCTCCCGCTGATTGCTTGTTGCCATTCCCAGTCATTCATTTTGGGGGACACCGGAGGGCTCAGGTCGATGTCTCTACTTGGGGGGCTTGGTCCTTCACTAAGGGGGTGAGGGGTTGGCTTCCTTTTTCGTCTAGGGTGGTTGTTTGTGAATTTGATCTCAGTCTGATGTTATGGGCAATGATCCACATAACAGTGCGAGTAGTGTAGCGTGCTGTGTTGGAGTTCTTCGGGTGGTGTTTTTCACAGGGTACACTGGTCGCCCCAATCATTTCCTGCAGTCATTGAGCAAGTACTGTCAGAGGGTACAGGAGCCTCGTTAGGGTACTCAGTGTATGAGTAAGGAGGGGAGGTAGGGGAGATATCCCTTTCAGGTTCCATCCTGTTCGATTCTTGCTCGTATACTGTATTATCCGAGATGTCGTTTGCTTCCTTTGTATGATCGTGGACATAAAGTGGATTCAAGTCTGATCCTCCCTCATATATCTGGGAAAGGCCATCAACTAAATAGTTCGTACTTCCTGGTGCGTAGACTATCTTTGCGTCGTATTTTCCCAAAGTACTTAGCCATCTAACTTGCTTCCTGCTTGGGTTCTTTGCCATTCGTAGGTGTTTTAAGAGTTAGTGGTCTGTAACTATTGTAAAGGAATTTCCCATTAGTATATTGTGGAACTGATTCAGTGCTTCCACTATCGCTAAGGCTTCTTTATGGGTAGTTCCATAATTGATCTGTGCATTGGTGAACTTCCTGCTATGTAACGCGGCTGGTCGAGCCGTCTCGTATGTGGGTCCCTGTCCCACCTATGCTCCAGTTCCTAAATCTGAGGTGTCTGTAATTAGCCAAATTGGTTCCTTGCTTCGTATGTCTATTAGTTGCATGACTTTATGGTTGATGATCCGCTTTGTTACTAGCTCGAATGCAGTCTGTTGGGTGGTTGTCCATATGAATTCCGTACTTCCCATTAGATCTGTTAGCGGTGCCGTCAAGGTAGTATAGTGTGGGAGGAACTGTGCCACATAGTTCACTATTCCTCGAAAGCATTGCAATTCCTTCTTGTTACAAGGTGTTTCCCAGTCTCCAATGCTTGATATTTTCTGGGGAGAGGCATGGATCCCCTCGTTATCCACTATGTGTCCTAGTACTTCCAGTTTATCTGCAAATAGTACTGATTTCTTCTTGCTTGCATAGAATTTTGCCTTCCTCGGTTGATCACATACCTCGCATATGTGTTTCTCGTTTTCTTCTGACGTCTCTGAGAATATGAGAATATCATCAATGTATACCCATACAAAATGATGTAGAAATTCACTTAGAAGGTCTTCCGTTATCCACATAAAGGTTGCAGGTGCATTCATGTCTCCTGGTAGCATTACTTTGCTGACAAAACCTCCAAAGGGGGTTTTAAATGAATTGAGCTTAACGCTGTCTTTATCCACTCGTGCTTGGAAGTATGCGTCACTTAGATCGATCTTACTCCTGAATTTCGCTTGTCTTATTTAGTTAAGGATCTGCTGTTGGTTTGGAATCGATGGACTTTCCATGATCGTGTTGTCGTTTCGGATTTTCAGGTCTACCAGGGGGCAGATCCTTGCATCTGACTTGGGTTGCACAAATATAGGTGCCACTCCGGAAACTTCCTGTCATACAATAACTGCAGCCCGTAATTTCTTCTTTATCTAGTTCATGAGTTTCTCCTTATAGGCTTCTGGGATCGAGTATGTTGGTTGGTTTCATAGGTTGGTTGGATCTTTTAGCCGAATGTGGTGGCTAATCTTACGCACAGGGGGTAGCGTTTCAGGGACCTTGTCCTGGAATACATTCTTGTATTCTTCCAACAATGTTGTTGTAGTGGTGTCTAACACAGCGGCTCTGAATTCCCCACTTGTTGGTTTGCATAGCACAGGCAGTTTGTCATCGGGAAATTCCAGTGCTATATCCCCACACCTGATAAGAGCATTATGTCTTTTTAGGAATGGCATTCCTATGAGGGCATCGTATTTCGCGAGATTTCCTACCAACATCTCCTGATTTGTCCATTTCTTTTTTCCGATTCCCACCATCAGACCACACTTTTTATAGCTTGAGGAGCGGGAGCCTTTCATGGCCACATTGACTGTTGTCGGTTGGGGTAGAGGCTCTGTAGGGATGCCATGGGTAGAGATAAACGTGGCGCTAACTATGTCGCAGCTGATTGTTCCCGTGTCGAATAGTACCTTTGCTGGGTGGCCTTCTATGTGAATCGTTCCTTCAAGAGTTTCATTGGGCCTTATTGCTATTGTTGGTTGCTTTCTTAGTCTTTCCATTTCCACTGAGTTAATTTCCACTTCGACGTATTCGGTTGCTTCCATGTGGTTCGCACTTGTTTCTCCCTTAGTTGATTTTCCTTTTACTTTTTTGGTATAGCAGTCTCTTGCATAGTGCCCCTTTTTCCCGCATTCGAAAAATGTGCCTTCATTGTGTCGCTTCTGCTTCTTATCTTTCTGGACTTTTGAATCCTTGCGGTATGGTTTATCCTTCTTCGCATTGTCACACGATAATGATCCTTTGCTGTTCTTCTCTTGCGGTATGTGAGTTCGGTAAACTCCTGTTTCATACAGGATAGCGTACTTCAGTTTGGCCCATTTGACTATCTTGTCAAAGGAGTCTCCTACTTTTTCCATGGGTTCTACCTCCTGGCGCAGTCTGGGGTACATTGCTTCATACAGTCTTTGTCGCAACGTGTACGGAGATACCGTCCTGGTAGGCAATCATCCATGAACCATTAAGAGATCCGTCGCGACCAATGTTATTTTTTCTGTTTTGCCATTTCGTACTTGCTGGATATCCTTGAACCTTTTGTATGGTTCTTCCGTGTTTCGTGAGAATTGGAATCTCTCTCTTAGGTATTTTATCATGGCCGTTCCTCGGATTTTTTCTCCACTCTCATAGTGGTTCCTTGCTTGGTGCTATGCTTCCAATGCTTTTCTGGTACAGAAGGTTCCGCAGAACGCTCCGCTTCCATCTCTGGTTTTCTCCACTCTGTGCAGGGCCAGGTATTGAGAAGTGGTTGTTACCCATTAGTCAAATGCTTCAGGTTTTAAATTGTCCTTCTCGCCAAAGAACAAGGGTGGTAGCCAAAGTTTGATTTTAGGTCCTGTTCACCAGGCCCGGCAGATTCACCTGCGGACATATTGTGTTCGGACCCTTCGTTACTGGAGATCTCGTCTGACGAGCTTTCTGGAGAGTCGTCAGGGGATTTGTCTGGTGGCTGCTTTACTATCGAGTGGTCTGATAGTTCTTCATTGTTTTCTTCCTTCTTAGGTATTGCGACAGGTATGCTGCTTTACTTTGGTGGTTGCGCCGGTGCCTTTCCTTTACTGGGGCTGGGGGGAAACAGCCCAGGAAGGCTGGTTGCTGCCTTTACTAATTCGTTAGTCGATTCGCTAAAGGTCTGCTTGGCCAAGTCTCGCGCTAGTTGTCTTTCTGCCCCGTCAATTGAGAAGTTGCTCTGGGGCCCTTTCGGTTTCTTTGGTTCCCTTTTCTGGGTAAGGCCTTGTTGTGGGACCTGCTTCCCACTTCGAGTCTCTAGTGACCCAATTGTGTCATATTGGCGGAGCCGAACCTTTCATGGTTCTGCCACTCCCCACCGCTAGCTTCGTTGTTGGACACTTCGTAGGTTGATCAGACCAGGTCCTGGCAGGTTTCTAACCACTTGCTGAGGTTAAAAAAATGTAACGTGTTTAGGCCAGGCCCTAGTCATGTAGCGGTAGGATAGGAGCAGATGGCTTCTTGATCAACAAGAAGTGAGCCCTGCTAACTAAAGGAGGCTTCGAACGGGGTGTAATAGGAGATCAAAGAAGTAACCGTTCAACCAAGTATATTAAGAATACTGTCTATCAAAGTCTGCTGTTTCCACTACGGGAATCAGTGGTCTTTAAATACAGTATATCACTTATCTCCAGTATGAGCGATATTCCCAAACGTTGTGTGTATCTACTGATAGCACACGAAACCATACAAGTATCAAACGATACTTTGAACCCAAACATAAAACCATATGTGTATCAACCAATAGCACACGAAACAATACCAGCATCAAACGATACTGTGAAACCAAACATAAAACAATGTATGTATCAACCGATAGTATACGGAACAATACAAGTATCAAACGATACCATGAAACCAAACATAAAACAATGTGTGTATCAACCGATAGCACACGAAACAATACAAGTATCAAACGATACTGTGAAACCAAACATAAAACAACCTAGTACCCATGCCGGTTACATATCTCCTGCAACACCTTCAGTTACAACTCTCATACCTCCATCGCTGACCCATGACCTACACCTCTATCAGTTCTGTTACCCGCTCCAGACATCTTTCCTGCCACAGCCTTCCCACGAGCAGTGTTGGCTACCCCTGGGTTCCAGCCACTGCATGCCATGTCACCTGGATCTTTTGAACTGGTACTGTAGCAGGAAGAGCGAGCACCTACAGCTCCATCATGGGGAACTCCAATCCCCGGACCCGGGACACCTACTCGCTTTGTTCTGTGAGCACCGGTGATTGCCTCTGCCTCCTCAATACCAGCTCTTCTGTAACCAGTACAGGTACTATGTTATTTTATCTTTGGTTTCACAGTATCATTTGATACTCGTATTGTTTCATGTGCCATCGGTTCATACACAGAATATTTTATTTTTTGTTTCACAGTATCATCTGATACTTGTATTGTTTCGTGTGCTACCGGTTGATACATACATTGTTTTGGAATATCGCTCATACTGGAAATTAGCGATATGTTGTATTTAAAGACCGCTGATTTCCATGATGGAAACAGCAGACTTCGACAGACAGTATTTTGAATATACTTGGTTGAATGGTTACTTCTTTGATCTCCTATTACACCCTGTTCAAAGACTCCTTTCGTCAGCAGCACTCACTTCTTGTTGATCAAGAAGCTATCTCCTCCTATCGTACCGCTCCATGACTAGGGCCCAGCCCGAACATGTTACCTTTTCTTAACCTCAGCACACAGTTAGAAACCTGCCTGGACTTGGTCTGATTAACCTACGAGAGATCAACAGCGAAGCTAGCAAAGGGGAGTGGCAGAACCACGGAAGGTTCAGCTGCGCCAACACGACACCATTGAGTTCCTGGAGACTCGAAGTGGCAAGCAGGTCCCACGAGAAGGCCTTGCCAAGAAAAGGCAACTCAAGAAACCGAAAGGGGCAAAGAGCAACTTCTCGATTGATGAAGCAGAAAGACAACTAGCGTGAGACTTGGCCAAGCAGACCTTTAGCGAATCAACAAATGAATTAGCAAAGGCAGCAACCAGCCTTCCAGGGCTATTTCCCGCCAGCCCCAGCAAAGGAAAGGCACCGGCGCAACCACCAAAGAGAGACAGCCTACCTGTCGGCACATCTAAGAAGGAGGACAGCGACAAAGACACATCAGACCGATCTGTGGTAGAGGAACCACCGGACAAGTTTCCCTACGATTGTATAGAAAGCTCATCAGATGACGATAACAGTAATGAAGGACCCGAACACAGGATGTCCGAGGGAGAATTATCCGCGCCACCCGGCCTGGGGGCCAGGCGAACAGGACCAAAGATCAAACTCCTGCTGTCACCCACGTTCTCTGGTGAAAAGGAAGATCTAAAACCTGAAGCATATGACCAATGGGTAACCACCACTTCTCAATACCGTGCTCTGCACGGAGTGGATAAGATCAAAGAAGGAAGTGGAGCATACTTTGGAAGTTTTTGTACTGGAGAGGCAGAGGAAGCATACCACCAAGCAATGAACTACTATGAAAGTGGGGCAAATATCCGAGGAACGACCCTTATTAGATACTTGAGAGAAAGATTCCAATCTTCGCGAAACACAGAGGAACTATACAAGAAGTTTAAGGATATCCAGCAAGTACGAAATGGCAAAACAGAAAGAATTACGTTAGTTGCGACGGATCTCCTAATGTACCATGGGCGATTGCCTACCGGGACAATATCTCCGTACACGCTGCGACAAAGATTGTATGAAGCAATGCATCCCAGATTACACCTGGAGGTAGAACCCATGGAGGAAGACGGGGATTGCTTTGACAAAATAGTCAAATGGGCAGAACGGAAGGACGATATCCGGTACGAAACTGGAGTTTACTGCAGCCACATGCCGCAACAGAAGAACAGTAAAGGATCATCATCATGGGACAATGCGAAGAAGGATAAACCATACCGCAAGGATTCAAAAGACAAGAAAGATAAGAAGCAGAAGCGACACAATGAAGGCACATTTTTCGAATGTGCGAAAAAGGGGCACTATGCAAGGGACTGCTATGCGAAAAAAGTAAAAGGAAAATCAACTAAGCGAGAAACAAGTGCGAACCATATGGAAGCAACCGAATATGTCAAAGTGGAAATTAACCCAGTGGAAATGGAACGCCTCCGAACGCAACCAATGCTGGCAATCAGGCCCCGTGATGCTCTCAAAGGAAGGATTCGCATAGAAGGCCACCCAGGAAAGGTACTATTCGACACGGGAACAATCAGGTGCGACATAGTTAGCGCCACCTTTATCTCTACCCATGGCATCCCTATGGAACCCCTGCCCTCACTGTAACAGGGCACCCCTAGGACGATGGATCCTAAGTTTGCGACTGCACCAAACAACTTCAAACCTCTCCGCAAAAGTTCATTCCAATGTAAGAGTAAAGTAAGCGGTAAAACTTAATATCGTCAAGCCTGATGCTTTACTCAATTAAGGTCTCGAGAGGATTGATTGTTGGAGTAAAAGAGTTCTCGCATAGACTTTCAGGTAGTTTTATCTCATGCCGGAAACTCCCTATCAGTTTACTCCAACCGTTCGAGCATACCCTTCTCCACTAAGGGCGGTCCGACACGTCTCCGGGTACCCCTTTCGGGCATGCATGTGTTGACACACTCTAGTCGGCATTCACCTTATGCAGTCATCGTTTCTGCGGTGCATTTCCATTTTGCCCGCCAGAGTGAAAACTTCTGCGCATCGGCGTCTTGCCAGTGGCTAATAGTCAAGACGCCGCATGAACCAGACCATCTATGACACCTTTCCCATTTGCATTAATCCCTACTTGGCCCCAGAAGCTACCATGAGCGTTT
This sequence comes from Tuber magnatum, assembly GCA_003182015.1. Taxonomy (NCBI): domain Eukaryota; kingdom Fungi; phylum Ascomycota; class Pezizomycetes; order Pezizales; family Tuberaceae; genus Tuber; species Tuber magnatum. Next base: position 3,616,244 of record PYWC01000001.1, on the reverse strand, counting down.
TATCTATCTACTATTTATGGTTCTCGGGCTTCAGGTGTCTTCCGCAGGGGACGGTGATCCGGAAGGGGTCCAATGGGCGCTACCCATGACCACTACCTTGGACCCACCTTGCCTGTGGTAGGAATCATGCTTATAGTGTCTCTGCATGTCCCTTTTCACAGCCTATAATGTTGGGGACACGTTCAGGCTAGGTAGGTGCAAAACTCTCCCGGCTGCCCCAGCACCACCCAGGACTACCTTCGGGACCCCTACGGTCAACTCCCGTTAACTCTGTCGGTTTTGGTCCATTTTACTCCGAACAACTTGGAGGGGGTACTCCACCTTCCGCCCTATCCCCCCTTATATATCCTGCGAATAGCCTGTGGTCGATCCGACGGCAGTGACGTATACGGTGTTGCAAGTAGGTCTGCAAACCTTCCACTTTGCTAGACTGCACGCAACTAAGCAACCGTTCACCCATGACGTCCGGGCCTTAAGGCGGGGCCGGAGGGGTATGATAGGAATAATGTCTCCAATTTACAGCTTGTTCGGAGCTGCCTAGCTCACCCAATAGCATCTCCCGGAACCCCAGATTCCAGTATTACGCATATCTTGGCGTGACAAACATTCCGGTCATTTTTCCCGAACTCTCCGCGAGACTTCGTATTGAAAGGTAGGGTAACTCAGGACTTTGGGCAGGGTAACCCAAGTCCCATGGCAGGGTAACCTGATCCCGAGGGTAGGGTAACCTTGTCCAGCGGACAAGATAACTTTTCCCTATTACCCTATCTATCCTATCGCCGGGGATAGACATTTCTAACCTATCTCTATTTACCTGGCCTAGCTAAGGAACTACCCCTTCAGAAGTCCCTAAGTACGCTAACTTCTCTCCCAGGTGTACCCAGGTACTTCTGTACCTGGCCAGCTAATTCTGTTCATTCTCATAGCCCAGGCCATCGGGTCTCCGTAGGTCAAGTACCCACTTGCCGGCCAGTCCCTACCAGTTCGCCTCCAGGTTATCTGTATGGGTGTAGGTTCCAACTGCCATAGCTCATGTGTGCTGGGTCGTTACACCAACCAACATCAGTCAACATGGCAATGAAGGGTTTCCGCTCTTCAAGCCACAAGAAATGTGGACTGACCATAGGAATCAGGAAAAAGAAATGGATAAATCAGGAGATGTTGGTAGGAAACTTGGCCAAATATGACACCCTGGTTGGGATACCATTCCTGAAAAGACACAATGCCCTTGTCAGGTGTGGAGACATGGTGGTGGAGTTTCTCGATGACAAACTGAGAGTACTATGCAAACCAACAAGTGGGGAAATCTGAGCCACGCTGTAACTGGTACGGGTACTAGGTTGTTTTATGTTTGGTTTCACGGTATTATTTGATACTTGTATTGTTTCGTGTGCTATTGGTTGATACACACATTGTTTTATGTTTGGTTTCACAGTATCGTTTGATACTTGTATTGTTTCGTGTGCTATCGGTTGATACACAGATTCTTTTACAATACCGCTCATACTGGAGATAAGCGATAGACTGTATTTAAACACCGCTGATTTCCGCGATGGAAACTACAGACTTCAACTGACAATATTTTGAATATACTTGCTTGAACGGTTACTTCTTTGACCTCCTATTACACCCCTTCGAAGCCTCCTTTAGCAAGCAGCGCTCGCTTCTTGTTGATCAGGAAGCCATCTGCTCCTATCGTACCGTCACGTGACTAGGGCCTGGCCCGAACACATTACACGCGGTTACAGATGCAACCTCAGCAACACTGTTGGAAGAATACAAGGATGTGTTCCCTGACAAGGTCTCTGAAACACTACCCCTTGTACGTAAGATTAGCCACGACATTCGGCTAAAAGATCCAACTGACCTACGAAACCAACCAACATACTCAATCCCAGAAGCATACAAGGAAAAACTCATGAACTGGATAAATGAGAAATTCCGAGCTGGAGTAATCATACGACAGAAAGTTCCCGGAGTGGCACCTATGTTTGTACAACCCAAGTCAGACAGAGGGATCCGCCCCCTGGTAGACTAGGAAGTTCGGAATGACAATACAATCATGGATAGTCCCTCGATTCCCAACCAGCAGCCGATCCTAAACTGTATTGGACGTGCAAAATTCCGCAGTAAGATCGACCTAACCGACGCCTACTTCCAAACACGAGTGGATAAGGATAGTGCTAAATTCAACTCATTCAAAACCCCATTTGGAGGGTTTGTCAGCCAAGTAATGCGACAAGGAGACATGAATGCACCTGCCACCTTTATGCGAATAATGGAAGACCTCCTTAGCGAATTTCTACATCCTTTTGTATGGGTATATATTGATGATATTCTCATATTCTCAGATATGCTAGAGGAACATGAAAAACACATACACCAAGAATGTGATCGACTCAGGAAGACAAAATTCTATGCGACCAAAAGGAAGTCAGTACTTTATGCAGATAAGCTGGAAGTATTAGAACACATAGTAGACAATGAGGCAATCCATCCCTCCCCCCAGAAAATATCATCCATCGCAGGATAGAAGACATCAAAAAACAAGAAGGAATTACAATCATTCCTAGGAATAGTGAATTATTTGGCCCAGTTTCTCCTGCACCATGCTACTTTTACAGCACCGTTAACTGACTTAACGGGAAACGTCGAATTCGTATGGACAACGACCCACCAGACCGTATTCGATATGGTCCAAAAGGGAATTGTCAATCACCAAGTCATGTGACCAATAGACATACGAACCAAGGAACCAATTTGGTTGGTAATGGACCCCTCAGATGGAGGAGTTGGAGCCTGGGTGGGACAGGGACCGACTTATGAGACGGCGCAACCAGCCGCGTTGCATAGCAGGAAATTCACCAACGCACGGATGAATTATAGAAGCACCGATAAAGTGGCCTTAGTGATAGTGGAAGCGCTTAACCAGTTCCACCATGTATTGATGGGAAATTCCCTCACAATAGTAACAGACCTCCAACCCCTGACGCACCTACAAACTGTAAAGAACCCAAGCAGAAAACAAGTTAGATGGCTAAGAGCCTTGCGAAAGTACGACGCAAGAGTAGTCTACGCACCGGGAAGCACGAACTATTTAGCTGATGCCCTTTCCCAGAGATACGAGGGAGAATCAGACTTGAACCCACTCTATGTCCACGATTATACAAAGGAATCGGATGACATCTTGGATAACACAGTCTGTGAGCAAGAATCAAATACAATGGAGCCCATGCAAGAGTTCCCCCCTACTTCCCCTCCTTACTCATACACTGAGTACTCCCATGAGGCCCCTGTACCCCCTAAAAGCCCCTGCTCAATTACTGCAGGAAACGATTGGGGCGACCAGTGTACCCTGCGAAGTACACCACCGGAAGAACTCCAACATAGTGCGTTACACTACTCGCACTGTTACGTGAATCATTGCCCGTACCATCAAACTGAGATCAAATTCACAAATAACCACCCTAGACAACGGAGAAAACCGACCCCTCACGCGCTTAGTAAAGGACCAAGCCCCCCAATGACAGAAATCGACCCAAGCCCTCTGGAGTCCCCCAAAATCAATGACTGGGAATGGCAACAAATGACTGGCGGAAGACCAAATAGTGCGGAGGAAGGGCCGTCCACCCTTGCCCAGCCGAGGCCCAGGTCCTATGCAATTCCAGCACTACTAAACCCAGAAGCCCCAGCATTCCAAATGCCGGAACCAGAACCAATAGAGAACCTTGCAACCGAGACAATAGCAGCATTCCGAATGCCAGGACCTGATAGCCCACCACCGATTAGACGAGCAGAATGGCTAGAAAGCCTTAGCAATGAGACAATAGTCTCAGTAATGCCCCCAACAATGACTGAATATCGGCGCGGGCTGTACGATATTTTGGAAGACAACCCGGAGGATGACAAACCTGAAGTAACAAGAGCAAGTGAAATAGAAGGTGAACAGGATACCATACAGACAATCAACGAAATGATCGCAATGTTCCAAGCACATATGATTGCGGCATACCAGAGAGAACCAATTTGGAAAAAAGTCAATGAGAGTATGAACTCCACAGGGGACTTCTCCTACAAGGTTGCAAACGGAATGCTGTATGCAAAAACCAGATATGGGCAGGACTGCCTGTATATCCCGAAACACCCCACATACGGAAATACAACCTTGAGGGAGTATGTTATTAGCAAAATCCACAACAAAGGCCACCATAGTGCTGAACAAAACTTACGTTAGGCTACCGATTACCTATTTTGGCCTGAAATGCGAAAGGACTTCAGAGCGTATGTCGCCCAATGCCACACATACCAGATAAATAAAGAACCCACAAAGTTACCCGGAGGAAAGGCGCAGATGATTGTCCTACCATCGGAAATTTTCAAATCGATAGCCATTGACTTTGTGGGGCCCTTCCATAATTCATGGGGATACGACACAATCCTAGTTGCGATGGATAGATTTTCCAGATTCACATGGCTCATACCTACAACTAAGCATGTAACGGCAATAACAACCTAGGAACTTCTACGCAACAAAATATTTACACCCCATGGCTGCCCAACATCCCTAGTAAGTGATGCGGACCCACACTTTGAGTCACATGTGTAGAGACAGCAATGTCGATCGTTAGGCATTGAGCATATCAAGGCGGCACCAGGCCATCATGAAAAAAATGGACAGGTCGAAAGGAAAATTCGAGAATTGAAGACAGCTCTTTGAAACCTAGTCAATGCAAGACAAAACAATTGGTTTGATGCCATACCTGAGACAGCAGCATACCTGAATGCAGGATGGTCAGAAACTCTGGGTATGTCACTATATAAAGCTATTTTTAGAAAGAATTACCCGCTACTTCCCCTAGCAAACTTCAAGAACTCTGCAGTACTGGTTGCCGACGAATTGTTAAACAGGCACCAAGCAATCCGGAACACGGCATTTAATGCTATCAAATTGGCATGATTCAGAAGCACGAGAGCGCCAGCAAAACAGCGCAAACACCATACTCTGATAGGAAAAAATAATCTGTTGCTGGTATATAGAAGTTTATTCCCAACGGAGTTTGGACGCAGCAAAAAATTGCAACTACGCTGGCATGGACCCTTCAGGATAATCGAATACGACGAGCATAGACAAAATTACACCACAGAAATAGATGGCAGAATGTACAGAAACCGGCAAGCAACGTTCCATGCATCTACCGTGAAACAATACCTCCCTAACAACAATACCACCTTCCCTGGCAGAAGCCATGCAAAACCACCTCCAATCACGGTAAATGAAAAACCAGAATGGGAAGTGGAGGTTATACGAGACTACAGGAACCGCTATGACTACGACCAGTTTCTAGTCAAGTGGACGGGATATCTGGAAATGGAAAACAGCTTGGAACCCCTCGAAGGATTAGAAAATGCAATAGAATTGGTTAATCAATGGTGGGAAGACAACAAACTGGAGGACAAGTTACCCCCTATAATAAACCATGTGATGGTGGCGTGTAGCCCAACCCTGCCAGAAATCCAACACCTGTGCCCGGACATGGACCGAGGGATACAGGACGGATTTCGGTCAGCCCATTTTGAAAGCGATTGCGAGAGCAGCGCAGACCAGAATCGTGTTATGGAAGATGAAGCAGTATACCTAGCACGGCTGGCTGAGGCTGAGTACTGGCAATAGCAAAAGAAAAAACACACCATCCAACAGCCTTACAATGTCAAACTATGAGCAAGTGCCTTGGAGACTGTGCCATCAGCTAATGGGACTGTTGGTGAACCGTGATATTATCCTTAGACGATACCTTACATACTGACTATTCGTACATATCTGCAACAAATGCCTAGAAATAACAACAGAGTCGATGGGACGGATGTGGGGAGAAACAGTGTCAGATGTTTTCTGCTTTGGTAGCGGGTGCTACCTGAGCACAGAAAAATGTGATGGTTGCATGGAGATGGAAGAAACCGAAATTAAGTATCACCTTCCTTCCCCTGAAGACCTAAGTGAGGCCAACACCTAAGCGAGGTCACCACCAAAGCATAAATACCACCCACCATCCCTCTAACCGCACTGAAGAAAACAGACCATACTACCCAACCTCCAAATGGAAGAAAAAACCTTTACCCTCTTACAAACCTTATCCTTACGCGAAAGAAACAAAATGTCGAACTACGAAGAAGTCAGCATAAAGGGACGAGACCTTATTTTAGGATACCTGCTATACCGAGAAATCATCCCACTCAGCACATACTGGAAGATATCCTATATTGATCACAGCGAGGATTGCGGGCAAATCGATGTCGAAACGGAGGAATGTGAGGACTGGATAGTACGAAGCTTCGTGGACCTACCACACTACTGGGAGTCGGGTTGTTTTGTACGCAGAGCGCCATGTTAGGAGTGTTTGGAAAGATGGTTGCAGGAGGCAGAATAGATGTTGGAGGACGACATGACATAGTTGCAGGATAGCGATGACGATGAGGATGGGTCCTAAGCGGACTTTCAGGAGAATAGCGGGTTTACCGACTATTAGGATTTCATTAAGTTATTTTGTGTAGTGAAATTGTTATTTTATTTTGGGAGTGTAACCGGTACGGGTACTAGGTTATTTTATGTTTGGTTTCGCAGCATCGTTTGATACTCGTATTGTTTTGTGTGCTATCGGTTAATACACACAATGTTTTATGTTTGGTTTCACAGTATCGCTTGATACTTGTATTGTTTCGTGTGCTATCGGTTGATACACACAATGTTTTATGTTTGGTTTCACAGTATCGTTTGATACTCGTATTATTTCGTGTGCTATTGGTTGATACACACAGTGTTTTATTTTTTGTTTCACAGTGTCATTTGATACTTGTATTGTTTCGTGTGCTATCGGTTGATACACACAATGTTTTATTTTTTGTTTCATAGTATCATCTGATACTTGTATTGTTTTGTATGCTATCGGTTGATGCACACCTTGTTTTGGAATATCGCTCATACTGGAAATTAGCGATATGTTGTATTTAAAGACCGCTGATTTCCACGATGGGAACAGCAGACTTCGACAGACAGTATTCTGAATATACTTGTTTGAATGGTTACTTCTTTGATCTCCTATTACACCCCGTTCGAAGACTCCTTTAGTCAGCAGCGCTCAGTTCTTGTTGATCAAGAAGCCATCTGCTCCTATCATACTGCTACGTGACTAGGGCCCAGCCCAAACACGTTACATCTTCCCTCCATGCTCCCCACCATCATAAGTAGCGAGTCAGAAAGCCAAGACCAGTTCTGTCTGTTGGGCTGCAAATCAGAAGAAACCCGCATGGGGTGGATTCATTATCACTCATATTGGTGCAGGAAGGAACCACGGACCCCAGTGAGGCACTGAAGAAGGCAGAAGGAAGGAGATGGACGACCAACATGTGGGTATTGTGGGTCATGGAGGCACACTGGCCCCGCAATGTAACCCCTGGGCTATCCTGAGCTTTAGTCATTTCCATGAATAACTCAGGTAGCTCCTAACCCAACTCCTGGGAGTGGGTGACACCCTGTTCCACCACCGGCATTCGTACGGTCAAGGGCTAACCCCCCCAAGGATGGGAATCCGGATGGCCAGGAGGAACGGTTTGACGGGTACCACAGGTTACGGGAAGCCCCAGGCGGAAACACCGCTAGTAGTGGAGATGGAAATGTGCCACCTGGCGGTAGTACAGCGGGAGCGGGAGAAGATCCAGGGGACTCTGACCATGACATTTCCAATGTTGACAATACCAACTCTCTCCCTGACTTGACCCCCTTTCTCAGCTCTCGCAAAGATGATTGGAGTGACGAGAAGAAACAGCGGTGGGACCGCCGTGCTAAGAGGCTATCGCGGGAATTACAGTGCAGACCGTCCCCGCAGCCATCCTCCCAACAGCAGCAGAAGAAGCCCGAAAAGCGGAGTGGCATTCAGACATTTAAGGGAAAGGTTACCGAACTTTCCAGCTTCTTGACACTGGTGGAGATTAAGTGCGAGTATTTTGCCAGGTGCAGGTTGACTGATATAGACAAGGTAAACCTGATGATACCCCTTTTAGAAGACACCGCCTGAACATGGTATTTAGGGCTGCACTCCCACATCGATAAGGGGGCAGCCAAGCATACTAGAGTTTCTGTTAACAACAGTAATCCGTTGAGAATGTGGAAAGGATTCCGGTAATGGCTTGAACAAAATTTCAGCGGTGACCAAGTGGAACGAGACTGATCCCTTCTCGAGTTGCGAGACCTGGTGATGAAGCCACCACACATCGACGAGTACCTAGACAAGATAATTGACTACATGTATAAGCTTAGCTATACAGACCCAGTACAGGTATGAGATCAGGTATGGTCGGGTATTACCCAAGAGTTTCAGAATGCATGAGCACTCAAGGAACCCTATCCAACCGACTTGAACGACTACCTTGATCTTCTTCGGAAAGTTGGACACACGCCGGAAGGGAACACCCAGTTCAGTAACCATGTTATCCACCCTGTCCAACTGTCTCAGCCAATGGATAAGAAGGACGATAGGTTATCGACTTCCAGAAGGTTTAAGAAGAAGGAAAAAGGTTTGGGCAGACAGAACCAGAGGCCTACCACACCTACTAATTTCAATGCAGAGAAAGAGGCAAAGCCAGTGACTTCCGAGTATACAATGGCACATAAGGAAATCCAGTCAACTTTGACCAAACATCAGAGAAAGCACAACCAGTGCACCAAGTGTGGACAAATGGGTCACTTCTGGAGAAAGTGTACCGCAGTGCCCCCTGTCGTTAGTGATGGCACCAGTGTGCGTGGTGGAGAGGGGATGGGAACTTGATGTATTTCCTAGCTACAAACGTTGCTATCTAAGGGAATACATGAATACCAAGCCCTGATACCCACTGTGCCCACCAACCCTAATGTTGGTCCATGAGGTAACCCCAGTACCACATACCCCGTGCTAACACTCCCCCTACTGGGGTACCTCATGATGCCTATACCGCCTCTATATGCGAAAAAAAAGAAAAACCTTTCTAGACCAAAGACATCTGCATAAAGACCCTCCGCCACCGGTCTTCCTCAATAACCCCTGACACAGGCCATATGAAACCTCAACATAACCCGCATAACCTTACAAACACTCTATGTGTCTCGCCTACAAGTGGTTTCGTCGATCTGTCCGCTGCCATATCCTTTGTCCCACAGTACTTCATCAATACCTCCTTGCCGTCCTCAATAACTTCCCTGATTCTGTGAAAACGAACTCCGATGTGCTTTGAGTGAGGTTTATAGGTGACATCCTGAAAGGTCTAAAGGGATGCCTGGTTGTCATTGTAGAGCGTACTCGGTGGCAGGAGTAATCCCGTAATCTCAGTTGTGAGGTTTCGAAACCAGATGAGTTCTTGTATAGCTGATGCGCTGGCAATAAACTCTGCATCAGCAGTGCTAGTCGCGGTGATTGATTGTTGTTTGGAGTGCCATTGAACGACAGCGTCGCCAATACGGAGCATGTATCCTGTCGTAGACTTTAGGGATTGTACGTCTCCGGCAAAGTCTGCGTCAACGAATCCTGATAGTACAACCTCCGAGTCTGTCGTAGAATCTCCCCCAAGGCTGAGCCGGAGATGCGCCGTTCCTGCCAGATAGCGTAAAACCCTCTTCGCACAGACCCAGTGGTGTTGCGAGGGATCATGAACAAAACTTCCTAAATACGAGACTGAGAACGTGATGTCGGGACGTGTTCCAGTAGCGATCCATCCCAGACTCCCGATCAGTTGTTGGTAGAGTGACTTGTCACACCCTTTCTCATCTATCTTACGTGCGTGCAGTTTGTCACGATCCATCGGAGAGTCGACAGGATTGCAGTCTTTCATTCCGAATCTGGCGAGAACCTGCCGTATGTATCCTTCCTGTGTCACGTAGATCTTCCGTTCCTGTAGATCCCGAGTGACTACCATTCCCAAGAAGTCTTTAACTGGACCTAAATCCACCATTTCGAATTGCGCCTCCAGCTTCCCACGTATGCGTCTGACGTCCTGCTGCTGCCCAGCGATGAGGAGATCGTCGACATACAGAGCTGCGATAGTGCCGTCAGTATGGGTATAGATACAGCAATCGAACCTACCACGTCGAAAGCCAAGCTGCGAGACCAAGTAACTGTCAATCATTGTATACCAGCATCGGGGCGACTGCTTGAGACCATACAAACTGCGATTCAGCCTTGCCAGTCTGGGTCCGCCCAAGACGCCTGGAGGCAGATTCACGTAAACCTCCTCTGCCAGTTTGCTTCCCAGAAACGCCGTAACGACATCCATCTGATGTACCGCATACCCGCGCCCTCCTGCTACTGCTAATACCACCCTGATGCTCGAGAGACTCGCGACAGGCGCAAATGTCTCAGTAAAGTCGAGACCTGGTATCTGCCAGAACCCTTGTGCTATCAGTCTGGCCTTGTGGCGTACGGTTTCGCCCTCCGGGTTGAGTTTCCACTGTAGGATCAACTTTGTAGGAATTGCTTTCTTGCCTTCTGGCAACTTGTCAACGAACGTGAGAACCTTGTTCTTGACCACTGAGGCACATTCGGAGTCGATGGCTGTCTTCCACTGAGTTGGCTCGTCCGATTCCATCGCCTCTTTGTAGTTCCTAGGCCCGGCTTCTACCATGTAGACCGTAGAAACCATTGCATCTGTCGTGGCGCTAGAGCTCTGTCCCTTCTGCCGACCACGCGCCTGACGTCCCTCCTGTATATCCGGAAGCTCCCCCGGTTCCATGTCCCAGTATGCGCTCTCCCCCGCTGCCTCAAGTTCTTGCAACATTCGTGGTTTCTTCTTGAGAACACCCTCAGGCTGCGCGGAGATCCCGACACCAGATACTTCGCCGTCGTCATTGTCTTCTTCTTCATTATTTCCACCAGTACCTGCTTCAACCTGTAGTCTCCCATCCAGTTCGTCGAATTCATCGTCCCAAGCCAGGTGTTCCTCCCATGGATCGATTGGTGGGACGTAGTAAGGCCGCTGGTAGGCTTCCCTAGTAGAACCCGTTGGATAATACGATTCCGATTCAGCGAATACCACATTGCGGGAAAAAAGAAACTGCTTCTTCTGCGGATCGTAGAGTCTGTACTGCTCTGTCGTGCTAGAGTAACCGACAAACATACATTTCCTCCCTGTCTTGTCCAACTTCTTCCGAGTCTCCTTTGGTATTTTTGCATATGCCACGCAGCCCCAAACTCGTAGATGATTGTAGGTGGGTTTTCGTCCAACCACCATTCGTAGGGAGTCTCCTTCTCAGGCAAGGCCCGCGTCAGTAGTCTGTTGCGAACGTAAATCGCCGCCATTGCCGCTTCCCCCCAGAACTCTTTCAGTGCCCTAAAGGCATGGAGAAGAGCCCGCGTAGTACCAATGATCGCCCTGTTTGTGCGTTCACTCACACCGTTCGACTGAGGTGTGTATGGAGTTGTTCATTGGGCCTCTATCCCCTCTTGCCTTAGGAGATGGCAGAACTCGTTGGAGGTGTACTCACCCCCTCCATCCGTACACAATTTCTGGATCGTTTTTCCATGATGCTTTTCCGTAAAAGCCTTGTAGTTCTGAAAGCATGCCAACGCCTGTGACTTGCGCTTGATCAGATACCCCACTTTGAACCGCATGTAGTCGTCGGTGAACATCAGAAGGTAGACTGCTCCCCCTAACGATACAGGTATAACCGGTCCCGTAATGTCACTGTGAACTAGCTCCAAGGGTTGGGATGCTCGCGAGGTCGAGGGCACAGATGGGAAAGGCTTCCGGACCATCTTGCCACACACACAACCAATACAGACACATCGTGGAACCACGGGCATCCGGGGGATCCCATTTTCCTCCATTGACAGCCTTCTCACTGCATCATTCCCCAGGTACGCCAGCCGGAAATGCCAGAGCGCTGCACACTTGTCAGTCAGCATCTCTTGTACATTCGACTCTATTCCTACCGCTAGAGCTTTTCCGCAAGCCCCACCAGTCTCAGTGCGAAGGACGTAAAGCCCGTTAACTTCTTCCAAGTCAATTTCCATTCCGTTGTCACGCCCCAGGGAGGCACCTGCCTCCTTGTTAAAGTCCACGTAGAAGCCAGACTTCCAGACCTGCGATACTGACAACAGGCTATTCCTTCCACACTCTTGTACGTAGAGTACCCCTTTGACAAACAAATGCTGCAGGTTCTTGCATTTTTTTGTCCCACACCGAGAGCGAAACATCGCCCTCCCCCAAAGCATCAATCTCGGTATTATCGGCTACCCAAATGCGATGCGCGCCTGGAGATATTGGTGTATATCGCTTAAACTGTTCTTTCACGCCGGTAACATGAGTACTGCAGCCACTATCCAGCAGCCATTGGCAACTTGTAGAGATGAAGTGTGAGGACGTAATCGCGGTAAATATGGGTTTGGTTATCGCTTCATCGCTGTCGTGTGGTGCATGTGCCAGGGTATTGACATTGTCTCTTGCAAGTCCTTTCATCCGCTTGGCTTTCAGCTTCCTGCAATCAACCTTACGATGCCCCTTCTTCTGGCAGTAATAGCAGGTCAAGGACTCATCTTCATCAGTCCGCCTGCTGCCACCACCGCTACTCCTGACCTCTCCCCTGTAGCCCCCTGCCTTCCTCCCGTAGGTTTTGCCTCCCACAGTAAGAACGGTGTCACTGTTCGCCTCCCGATCCCTATTCATGCTTGACTCCCGAGCTTTGATCGTGGCGATGAGTTTGTCTGGCTGGTCCGGTCTTATAATAGTGGCTTGCAAGTCGCGCCACTCGCGCCAGGACGCGGGCAAGCCGTTCAAAAGGTAAAACGTTCTCTCAGGAGGTTTGACAACCTCCCCTGCCTCTCGTAGACATTCGACGATGCGGTCAACTTCATGGACGTATTGGGCTGCCGTCCCATGCGCGTCGAGCGTACAATCGAAAAGAGACTACCGAAAGTAGTACAACTCTAAACCTAGAGCCTTCCTGTACCCTTCAGCCAATTTGTCCCATAGGCCCTTTGGATCCTCGTCGTGACCATCCGAGGCGTACTGAGCACATATGTGTGGCTCCATTGCATTCCGGATCTTCGCTGTAATCCTGAAGTATTTCCTGAGCCATTTATCGTAAGCCAGAATGTCTGCTAGTTCTGTGCTCTCTTTGTCTGGTGCCTTCTCGCGACCGGAGATGATCCACCATAAGTCGAGTTCCTTGAGCTGATCGGACATCCTCTGCCTCCATGGGCCAAAATTCGAGTCACCTAAGAGTGGAAAGGTAACACGCCCCACTTGCGATGAGTCTAGAATCTGCGACATCCTGTAGATTTAGACAGCCTGCAATTGGTACGGCCTCAACTCAAAAGAAAGCGGTTTGCGACCGAAAAAAAGAGCAAACAAATCCGGGAGAATGGTCCAGCAAAATCACACAGTGTTGATAACTGTGTGCCGACCCTGCTATTCTTGTAGATTGTTAAGTGCCATAGACGCAAAGGCTCATATCCTGTTGGCACCAGTGTGCGTAGTGGAGAGAGGATAGGAACTTGATGTATTTCCTAGCTACGAACGTTGCTATCTAAGGGAATACATGAATGCCAAGCCATGACGCCCACTGTGCCCACCAACCCTAATGTTGGTCCGTGAGGTAACCCCAGTACCACATACCCCGTGCTAACAGTTAGTTTATCCAAACAGGCTCGTGGGTTGAAAGGGTCAGCCCCGGTAAGTGAGCCCTCAGGTATGGACCAGTGGCTAAAGCGCACTGAAGCGCCACCTCTGGCATCCTTGTCGAAGATACTTGAAGTCCGACATGCATCACCTCAGATCATGGCAGTTGATACTAACGGCCCAAAATAGGTAAGAACCTATTCTGCTTAAGGTATAATCTTACTAACCCGTATCCATAGACCCATGAGAGATGGATGGAAAAAAACCCTGGAAGTGGCTTCTGAGATGGATAAGCACCCAACTACTGCATGAACGAGCCTAGTACTAACTACAGCCAGAGGGTGTGGGCAGATAGATGTTACGGGCCGTACGCGGTGAAATGGGCTATCTTTCCTTTGTTGGGTTTCTGATTATCTCCTTTGTTCTAGTTATACGTATTTCTTTCAGGATTTTCATAGCTGGAGGGGCAAGTCATAGGACTACATTTCGATTGAGGTTGGGAGAGATCTTACGGGAGGAGATGCTCAACATTGGGGAAGCAATGATGCTTCACTTGGAACTGGTCCAACGGTGGACCTCTACCCACCTTGGGGAAAATTGTTATGCTTAGTACAAGAGAAATTGGTTTAGGCTGGACTTGATCAAATAAACAGTGTTATTTCCAAGTTTACCTGTGGAGGGTTTAGTACCTGAAATCATAGTGGCATGATAGTAAACACTCTAGCTATTGATAAGACGAATCCCAATCTCTTAACGTTTATCGACCCATTTCTGGTCGCTCTTGTGTCGCAAGGCAAGAGATCAAAACTATTAAGACAAGATGACTAAGCCCGTAAAACAAGCGAAGAGGCAGAAACATGACAACTTGCCTCATCATACCAAGTCTATCCACCTGTGAGTGAAGCTAGACTGGAAGATTGGAGCTAGACAGGTAACCGCAGAAGCACTCCTGCTACTGGATAGTGGAGCTACTGGGCCGGTGCTTAGTAGCCGATGGGTTAAGAAGACTCAGGCACCTTGTGTACGGTGAAAAGTACATGTGCCGATAAGTGACGTAAGCGGTAATCACATTCCTGGGTCAGGTCTGCACTATACCAAATCATTGGAGATTAAAATAGGTGACCACCATAATGAGATGCGCTTTGAAGTTGCAGATATGCCCGACACCAAGGTGGATGGGTACCTACCTATATCTTGGTTGCAGGACCATAACCCCAACATAGATCAGAAGACAGGATCACTAACCTGGTGCTCAGATTTCTGCAAGGCTAACTGCCTAGCAGAGCAGGGGTGGTTAGTGTTCATGACCGATGAAGAATTACTAGCTGAAGACCCTAGTAATGTGTACCTGTTGGGAATTGTACAATTCTCCAATGAGGAAGGTACCAACATTACGGTTAAGCTACTCCCGGAGTATAAGGACTATGGTGATATCTTCAGTCAAGAATGGATTGAAGCATTGGCAGAGCACTCAAAGTATGACCATATGATCAAGTTGCAGCCCTGCACTCAACCTCCATTTGGGCCTATCCATCCATTATCGGAAAAGGAGCTTAAGGCACTGTGGGAATATCTCAACGAGATGCTGCGAACGGGAAAGCTACAGCGATCCAGTTCCACAGCAGCAGCCCCTATCCTCCTTGTGCTAAAACCAGATGGTACATTAAGATTGGTAATAGATTACCAAGGACTGAATAAAATCACAGTTAAGAGTAAGTATCCTCTAACGCTGATGAATGAACCGTGAGATAGGTTAGGAAAGGCGGTTTTGTTTACTAAGGTGGACTTAAAGAACAGCTACTACCTTCTGAGTATAGCAGAAGGTGAGGAATGGGAGACAGCCTTCTGGTGCAGATATAGACTGTATGAAGAAACAGTTATGCCATTTGGGTTATGTAACGCCCTGGCAACTCTCCAGAGCATGATAAAGGAGGTCTTCCGGGACCTCCTAGATGAACGAGTCATTACATACATGGATGACATCCTGATCTGCTCCGAAATCATGGAAGCGCATGTCGCGATGGTGAGATGCGTGATGCAGAAACCGCAGAAAGCCACACTATGCATACACATGAAAAAGTCCAGTTTCTGCCAACGCGAAATCGAATTCCCCGGGTACAAGATCTCTCATATGGGGATCTGTATGTTGTTGGAGAAGTTACAAACAATCAGGGATTGGGCACCTCCGACATGCATCGTCAACGTTCAAAGTTTTATGGGCTTTGCCAACTTCTATCGTCGGTTCCTAAAGGGTTTCAGCAAGATAGCGAAACCTGTGACGGACTTGACAAAGAAGGACGTCCGATACGAATGGACTCCTGCTTGTGCACAGGCCTTCAATCATTTGAAGAAGGCGTTTACGTCCAAACCTGTCCTAGCACATTTTGACCCTGAATGGCCAACCCACCTGGAAACTCACACTAGGGACTTTGCATTAGAAGCTGTTCTCTCCCAGTTCTGTGAAGATGAGAGATGGCATCCAGTGGCCTATCATAGTCAGAAGTTTCACCCAGCGGAGATTAATTATGATGTCCATGACAAGGAAATGACGGCCATCATGGCAGCATTCAAGGAATGGGATCATCTGCTACACTCGGTAATGGACCAGTTGGTGATCTATATGGATCATAAGAATTTGGAGTACTTTAATAGTACCAAGGTCCTTAACCGAAGGCAGCAGCGCTGGGCTGAGTTCCTTCAACCATTTAACTTCAAGGTGATTTACCGTGAAGGGCGGTTGAATGAGAAGGCAGATGCTTGGTCGTGGTGTCAGGACTAGCACCCTGAAGAGGAGAGTGATTTTCTGCCTTAGTCATTTCTTCGCCCCAGACAGTGGGTTGGGAGCCACGAATGGGACATCTTGTGACCACAGGTGTTGCAGGTGTGCCAAGGATTTCAGCTCCAGTCTTCCTTTTTGAATCAACTGCAGGCAGCGATAACAGAAGACCTGGAATACTTAAGAATCCTGAAGGCAATGACTGCCGGTGACAAAGAGGTCAACCGACACTTCATGACGGAAAAGGGCTTACTCCTGTACAAGAACAGGTGGTATGTTCCCAAGGGCCAAAATCTGAAGCAGACAATCATGAAGGCTGAACATGACTCCCGAATCGCGGGACACTTTGGGACTTACAAAACTATTGGCAGGGTTAGGGCTAACTTCTATTGGCCTAAGATGGATAAGCACATCACCGACTATGTGCGAACATGTGATGCATGCCAAAGAAATAAGTCCATCAGATAAAAGAAGTTTGGTCTCCTGGAACCTATTGATGTTCCTATGTAGCCTTAGACAGCGATTTCAATAGACTTCATTGTAGCACAGCCAGAGTCAGAAGAGTATATCAAGATCTTGGTGATTGTGGACAAATTCTCGAAAATGGCACACTTCATACTCCTGACCACTGAGGTACTGATTAAGGAGCTTGCCTTGATATTTCTGAAGGAAGTTTGGCACCTTCATGGACTCCCAGAGTCAATCATGTCTGACTGAGATAGCCGATTCACATCCAAGTTCTGGATGAGTCTGATGCACTTGTTGCAAGTGAAACTAAATGTTTCAACTGTATTCCATCCTGAGACTGATGGGCAAACTGAGATGGTTAATCAGACACTGGAGCAGTACTTGTGTAGCTACTATTCCTACCAACAGGATGATTGGGTTTCACTACTACCCCTTGCGGAGTATGCGTTCAACACCTCGACATCAGAATACACCATGTTGTCACCGTTTGGGATCAATTAAGAGTTTAACCTACGGACAAACTGGTCACATGTGGTGTCTTTTAATCAAGGTATATACCCTACAAGTGAGCTCTTGGTTAAGGAGTGGGAAGGAACCTGGCAAGAGATTCAAGAAATGATTCAACGGGCACAGGAAAGGCAACGGAAATGGTACAACCAGAAAAGGCTACCATCACCAGACTATGTTACCTTAGAGGTTGTGGCCACTGGGTGGGCAAAGAAAGCGGACCGCGTGATGTTGAACTGAAAGAACATCTGCACGAAGCGTCTGATGGAGAAGCTGGACCACTGGGTAATTGGCCATTTTGGGGTCAAACGTCAGGTGGGTACCCGCGCATACGAACTCCAACCGCCCCGCAGATGGAGTATCCATGTAGTTTACAATGTCACATTGCTCGAACCATATCGGGAGGATCTGGGATCAGGTAGGGTCAAGGAAGTCCCTATCCCAGAACTTGTGGACCATGAGCCTAGTTATGTTGTCGAAACTGTTGTGGACAGTCGATGGTACGGTGGAGCAAAGGCAACATTCCCCTCACGCTTCGTCTAGTACCTGGTTTCATGGGAAGGCTATGGAGCAGAGGAGAATTCGTGGGAGCCTTTTGCGATACTAGAAAGGACAGGCTTACAGGCCATTCTGGATTTCCACCAAAGATATCCATCCAAGCCCAGGGACCATAGGGTGTTGGGGAATCAAGTTGGGAAAATAAGAGACGATGCTAACGGTCTGCGACGGACCATAGAGAAGAGGGGAGTGATGAAACAACCCAGCATACAGGGGCTATGGCAGTCGGAACCTACACCCATACAGGTAGCCAGGGGGCAGACTGGTAGGAACCGGCAGGCAAGTAAGAACTTGACCTACGGAGACTCAATGGCCCAGGCTCCAAGATGCATAGAATTAGCTGGCCAGGTACTTAGGTACCTGAATACACCCGGAAGCATTGTCAGCGTACTTAGGGACCTCAGAAGGGGCAGTTACTCGGCTAAGCCCCGTAACAGGTGAAAGTTCAGAAGTGTTTATCTCCAGCAACGGAATAGACAGGATAACAGGAAAAAGTCATCTTGTCCACCGGACAAGGTTACCCTGCACTCAGGATCAGGTTACCCTGCCATGAGGATTGGGCTACCGTGTCTGAAGTCCTGAGTTACCCTACCTTTCCATATGAAGTCCCTCGAGGAGGTCGGGGAAAATGACCAGAATGTTTGTCACGTGAAGCCATGCATAATACCAGAATCTGGAGTTTCGGGAGATACTATTGGGCGAGCTATGCAGCTCCAAAGAAGCTGTAAATTGGAGACATTATTCCTACCATATCCCTCCGGCCCCGCCTTGAGGCCCGGACGTCATGGGCAAATGGTTGCATAGTTGTGTGCAGTCTCGCAAAGAAGGATCGTTGCAGACCTGCTTGCAACACTGTATACTTCCCTGCTGTCCGGTCGACTGCAAGCTGTTCGTGGGATATATAAGAGGGTATAGGGTGGAAGGTGTAGTACCTCCTCCAAATTGTTCGGAGTAAAACGGAACAAAACGGATAGAGTTAACAGGTGTTAACCGTGGGGGTCCCTAAGGTAGTCCCTGGTGGTGCTGGGGCGACCAGGAGAGTTTTACATCTACCAAGCCCGAAAGTCTCCCCAAGGCCATTGGCTCTGCAAGGGAAGTGCAGAGACACTAAAAGCATGATTCCTACCACAGGTAAGGGGGATCCAAGGTAGTGGTCATGGGTAACACCCATTGAATCACTCCCAGACCACCATATCCTGCGGAAGACACCGGAAGCCCAAGAATCGTAAATAGTAGATAGATAAACCCCCCATGGTAGCTTCCGGGGTCAAGTAGTGATCAATGTATCTGGGAAGGGTGTCATAGATAGTCCAGTTCATCAGGTGTCTTCACTGTTAGCCACTGGCAAGACGCCGATGAGAAGAGGTTTTCACTCTAGCGGGGAGAATAAAAATACACCACAGAAATGATAACCGCATAAGGTAAACGCTGACTAGAGTGTGTCGACACATGCATGCCTGAAGGGTGTGCCAGGAGATGTGTCGGACCACCCTTAGCAGAGGAGAGTGTGCCTGAATAGTTGGAGTAAACTGATTGGGTAGTTGCTGGCATAAGATAAAACTACCTGAAAGTCTATGCAAGAACTCTCCCACTCCAACAATCAATTCTCTCAAGACCTTAATTGAGTGAAGCGTCAGGCTTAACGATATTAAGTTTTACCCCTTACTTTACTCTTACATCTGTGTGAACTTTTGGTAATAAGTTTGAAGTTGTTCGGTGTGGTCGCAACCTTGGGATCTATCTTCCTAGGGCTGCCCCTATTATACTCTATCTTCCTACCATATCAAAAGTACTTTCCATCCCATAGGCATAGCCCTACTAACATGTTCTTCATTTCTTTTTTCCCTTCTTCAATGCTTCTCACATTTTTGGTATCTCTTTGTCTTATCTGCTTAGGTTCTTGAGAGTTTCGATCATGTTGTCTTAGATTTTGACTATTTTCCTTGCTTTAAAATCTTTATCTTTTAGCAACAGAATCTGTTGCTTCTTGGTAATCCCTTTATTCTTATTATCTTGCAGTTGTTTCCTTGCCCTTCATGTCAGGGCATCTGGCTTTCCTCCCTCTTTTCTAGGTTAGTACTTAATCTTGTAGCCATCCTAACTCAACCTCTCCATTCAACTTATTTGTTGGTCATTTAGCTCTTTCATTGTCCTAAATAGTACCAAGTTCTTGTACTCTATTAGTATTTTGATTTGGTAGTGGGTGCTCTGCACATAACATTTCCACTCTTTAAGAGACTGAACTATTACAAAAAGTTTTTTACCATACCCATTATAGTTGCACTCCACTAGTTACACCATTTTAGATTGAAAGACAATTGGTCTCTACCCACCATCCTCCCACTGTTGAGATAGGATCCCTAATCAAATATACTTGAAGATATCTGTTTTGATCATTCTCTCTTTCTTGGTGTCAAAATGCGCTAGTATTGATGTTGTCTTTATCTAAGTCTGTAGTTTATTGAAGGACTTATACTATTCAGGTTCTCAGTTCTATTTGATGTCCTTTTTGAAGAGATGGAATATTCACTTTACTGTTTAGCTAAATCCTTCAATAAAGGCATAGTAAAAGTTGCAAAATCCCATCAAGTACTAGATGTCTCCCTGCATTCTTGGTGCTTCCCATTCCCATGATAATAGATTCAGTTTTGACTGAATCTATCTGTACTCCTTCTTGGTTGATGATGAAACTGAGATATTCTTCTTATTGTTCATGGAACTTGTATTTCGTAGATTTGACCTTCATTTTCAACTTCTCTATAGCTTGCATAATATTGCTAGTATATTTTCGGTACTAGTCCATAACCTTCAAGTATATGAGTATATTATTCAGATAGACAATGCAATATACATAAAGGTATTGGGTCCATACTTGGTTGATTCAAGGTTGAAATATGGCTAGAGCATTGGTTATCCTGAATGGAATGACCAAATATTCATATATCTTATATTGTGTGATGAAAGTGGTCTTTCACTTGTCTCTTAACTTTAGTTAAACATTGTCGTATACTGTACTAACCCAGCATAAATAAGTTATAACAGTCTGAATCTATGCCCATATGGATAACCAAGGGGTCAACTGGTAGAAACAGGAAGGCAAGTAACAACTTGCCTCACCAGGATCCAATAGTCAGAATGCTACTGTGAATGGCCAGGTACTTAGGTACTTAGCAACTTAAATACTCAGAGAGCTAGTATGGAGACCTCAGCAATGTCAGCATACTTAGGAATCTTAGGAAGGCAAGTTACCCTGCTAGGCCAGGTAACTGGAGAAAAGGTACAAGTAACTAACTTGGCTAAAGGAGTTGACTATATAACAGGTTAGAATTACCCTACCATCTTGGTAGGATTATACTATCTTAAGAGTCTGGTTACCCTCTCTTGGCACTCAGGTTACCCTGTCAAGGAACCTGAGTTACCCTAACTCACACCACAAAGTCTCTCAGGAACTTTGAAAAAAATGACTAAAATGTTTGTCATACAAAACTATATCTAGTCTACAAGTCTACAATTCCCTGAGATGCTATTGGTGGAGCTATAGAGCTTCAAAGAACCTGTAACTTGGAAGCATTATTCCTATTATATCCCGCCAGCTCCGCCTTGCATTCTGGACATCATGGGACAACAGTTGTCTAGTTGTATGCAAACTAGTAAAAGGGAACTTTTGTAGATATGCTTATAACACTGTATGTGCTCTAGCTGTTCATCCAACTGTGAGCTGTTTGCAGAATATATGAGTAGGTATATTCAAGAGAGTAAAGTATCTTCTCCATATTGTTCAGAGTAAAATAGACCAGAATTGACAGAAATAGTATACTCTAACTATGGAGGTCACTGGTGTAGTCCTGGATGGTACTGGGAAGGATTAGGAGAGTTTTACATCAAGTCTAAACATGTCCCTATACTATAGCCTAGGCAAGAGAAGTCTGAGGACACTAAAAGCATGATTCTTATCATGACTATAGTGGTTTCAGTCATAGTGGTTATGAGTAACACCTATTGGATCACTATACTGGATATCCTATCGCACAAGTCTCTACAGGCCCTCAGCTCAATAGAAGTAGGTAGCATATAAAGACTATAGAGGCCAACAGTGACTTATATAGATGAGAGGTACATGAAAAGGTGTTCATAATTAGTAGACACTTCTAGGTGACTTGATAGTTAGCTACTAGCAAGGTACCAATACAAAGAAGTTTTCACTCCAGCAGCTATAACTTGAATTGAGATATGTTGCATAAACTGAACTGCATAGGAAGGTCATCAACTAGAGTATATCAATACACACATGCCCATGGGGATGCAGAAGTAGTGTCAAACAACTATTAGTAGAAAATGATATGCTTGAAGGATTGCAGCGAACTAATAGGTGAGTTTCTGGCATAAATTCTGACTCAAACCTATGTGAGAACTCTCCTACTCCAACACAATCAACATCCTCTCAAGAACTTAATTGAGTGAACTGTTTGGCTTAATAATATTAAGTTTTACTGTTTATTTTACTCTTGTATTGGTGTGTGAACTTTTGGCGATAAGTTTGAAGTTGATCAATGCAGTTGTAATCTTTGAGCCCATCTCCCTTAGAGTACCCCTATTACATATACCTCCTTAATATCAAGTTTGGTGAAATATTTGACGGATCCTAATTGATCTAGAGCTTCTAGGCTGAGGGGTAAGGGAACTAATCTTTTTTCATAATTTTGTTGAGAGCTAGATAGTCAATACACAGTTATAATTTCCTATCTGTTTTGCAAACCAAGAGGATAAGTAATCCTCCATCTGTGAAGGAGTCCCTAATCCATCCCTGCTGTAGGTTTTGTTTGATATAGGCCTTGAGTTCTTGTAACTTAGTATCTCCTAGTAGATAGATTATCTTTACTAGGAATAATATATGTTTCTTAAACTTGACTTCCAAGTCTACCCTTTTTCAGTGTGGTGGTAATTTTGTGGTATTCCCTTCTCAGAATAGCTACAGATATTCATAGTATTCTTTGGAAATCAACTGGCCCAATGGTTTTTCTTCCTTTCAGTGTTGTATCAGATTGTCAGTTCTGTGTGGATATTAATCTTAGCCAGAATGGCTAGTTCTTGATCCTATTATAGCTTGAGGATTCCTGTACTTTCTGCATCGTAGTAAAACTTGCTTAATACTAATACTATAATCTTGTAGATCTTGATTTATTTCTAGGGCTTCTGGTTCTCACTTGGTATTTCGTCTGTACTTCTAAACTCTTTTATTTCTCAGGTAGTCTCATGAAGAGTCTCTACTTCTTGGAGCTCTTCTTCATTGATTTTCGCAATAATCACCTATGTGATTCTATCCCCTTTTTCTACTCTGTATTCTTCATCACCTTGGTTGGCCAGGACTATCCTCACTTTCCTTCTATAGTCAACATCTATTACTTCAGTATTAGGTATAAGTCGATGTTTGAATGCTAAACTACTACAAGAAGCAATTCATGCATAGATACCTTGTAGTAGCCTAATAGCTGTAATAGGCAGGGTCCATGCAAGGTCAAGAGCAGATAGTCCAAGGCATCGTATGGTAGGTAGAACAAGAAATGAGTACAAGTATACAAACTAGATGTATTTATATCAAGGCTTAATGGGATCAGAAATAGTATTTCAGGGTTCAGGGTCAGAGTTCATCAGTTCCAGTAATACAGAGGAGAAACAAAGATGTAATACCTAAGTACAGATATAGGCAGGAAATTATCAGATTGCGTAAGGAAAGTAAATCATCAAGAGGCACACCCCTTTTTATAACAAAGAAAACTCCCTTGCTGACAAATCCCAATACCCCTAATCTCTTCCTCATGCACAGCTCCAATCTTCTATCAGTTTCTATGAGATTCCATTATACAGAACCTCCGCTAAGCCACTCCTTCTACTACTAGGCAACAATCCAAACCCTGTTCCCATATATGCAACCAAAAGCCCATTGCTATCGTACCCTAGTCAGATGGCTGTGACACTTCTCTATCTCAATTGAGGTCTACCTTACAAGCCCCAATTACTACAATCAACTCTTCAGGCTGGTCTGACTTAATTATTGTTGCTTGCAAGTATCTTCATTCTTGTCAAGAAATAGACGGGCAATTCAAGAGGTAAATGGCTTTCTCTCAAACCTTGATAATCTCATCAGCATTCTGAAAATCATGAGCTACTACTTAGCATGCTTGCACATTTTGGCTTCAGGTATGTATAGGTGCAGTTTTGGCTTTTTGGAAAAGTATTCAGAATACAGGAATGCTCAGATATACAGAAGGGTGTGAAGTCTATAGAGAAGACCAGACAGAATTGATAGGAATACATGATGACTGTAGGATAGACTAGAAGGTTGGATGATTAAAGAATAGATAGTGGGAGTTTTTTTTTATCTTCCGTTTATGAGCTTGAGAGTTTGCAAGAGAGTAGGAAACATAACTATTTAGAAGAATGGGAGGATATAATTCTTTTGTTATTAGTATATACTCCTGTCTTTACTGATAGTTGATAATAAGAAGAGTAAAAGTAAGTAGCAGAAAGAGGAGAAGAGTTTTCACCTACCTGTATGCAATCATTTTCTGAGTCACCTCTGGGTATTTTATTTTGTTCCTATTAAGTAATAACGTACCCAACAGTGAAGTGGGCCATCACCATGAAGCAGGCCACAGGGACCCCCTCACAGAAAACAAGACAATTCAGCCCATTCCCAACCAAATTGAACAAAACAGGGGGAGGTCAATATATAAGAAATATGAGATAGGGTTTAGTATTGAAAATTCATAATGAAAAAAGAGAATCTACCAAGAACTGGTAAAAAAGGAAAAAGACAACAAAACAAAGAGCAGATAAGAGAGGAACAGAAATTAAGGATTTGGGTTTCGTAAAACCATTCTAAAGGGTGCTGTAGGTAGTTGTCTATTGGTAGGAGTAGCAAGGGGGACAAGCATGGGAGGTTGCTGGAGGCGGCGAGGTGGGGGTGTTGGTGAAGTTGGTGAGAATTCCGTTATATCACTACTATTACTGGTAATAGTAATGTTTTCAGGAGAAGAAGAAATCAATTGAGAAGAGGTTGGTAAAGCAAAGCTAACACAGTGTCAGCATACTGGTGGGATCCGAAATGGTGTAAGGGGAGCATTTTTCATATGTTTTCGGTTTAGGTTGGCTTTACGAGTAGCCTTATCGTAGTCTTTTTTTTCCCAAATTTGGTATAAATGCATAGCCTCTGCACTATTAATAACTCATGCAGTTGTAAGATAATGTTTATCAACCTTTTGTATAATAGTAATTGTCTTTTGATGGTCAAGTCTGCATCCCTCTTCTGCAATATCAAAGCTGACTTGTGCTATCGCACCAAGTTCCCCTAAACACAATATCATTTTTCTTAGGTCCTCATTAGAAACCTTTCTAACTAGTGCCAGAACCTTATTGGTTTCTCACCAGAAATCAGTACTTTTGTGAGGTGTTTATAGATGGGAAGTAATATTTGGTGTACGGAGTGGAATAGAGTAAAGTGGAGTGGTTGAAAATTGTAAACGATCCAGGATGACCTTTAGACAATAAGGAATAAGTCCACAGACGCGAAATCTAGCCTGAATATTATTTGATATCATTGCCTCCTTCCACACCTTCTTTAGCAATGACTAAAAAGCATCTTTATGTATTCCTCCTCCTTGGTAACAAGAAAAATCATCTACCGCAAGCCCATAAAAATGCTGTAGTGGACTGAAGACAGCCACATCTAAGGGCTGAAGTAAATGAGTAGAATGAGAGAGGAGACAGAGGAAAAGAATATCATGATCCAAGCAAAACATGCAGAAATTCCAATTAAGATGAGAAGAGTGTCCATCCAAAATGAGAAGATGCTTTTTGTAACGTGTTCGGGCCAGGCCATAGTCACGTAGCGGTACGATAGGAGCAGATAGCTTCGTGATCAACAGGAAGCGAGCACTGCTTGCTAAAGGAGGCTTCGAACGGGGTGTAATAGGAGATCAAAGAAGTAACCGTTCAACCAACTATATTTAAGAATACTGTCTGTCGAAGTCTGCTGTTTCCATCGCAGGAATCAGCGGTCTTTAAATACAGCATATCGCTTATCTCCAGTATGAGCGATATTGCAAAACATTGTGTGTATCAACCGATAGCACACGAAAC
>PYWC01000001.1:3560769-3576112 GCA_003182015.1 Tuber magnatum | reverse complement strand
TTAAGAATACTGTCTGTCGAAGTCTGCTGTTTCCATCGCGGGAATCAGCGGTCTTTAAATACAGCATATCGCTTATCTCCAGTATGAGCGATATTGCAAAACATTGTGTGTATCAACCGATAGCACATGAAACACTACAAGTATCAGATGATACTGTAAAACCAAACATAAAATCATGTGTGTATCACCCGATAGCACACGAAACACTACAAGTATCAAACGATACTGTGAAACTAAACATAAAACAATGTGTGTATCAACCAATAGCACACGAAACACTACAAGTATCAACAGATACTGTGAAACCAAACATAAAACAATGTGTGTATCAACCAATAGCACACGAAACACTACAAGTATCAAACGATACTGTGAAACCAAACATAAAATCCTAGTAACCCGTACCGGTTACACTTTTGGCTGGATAACGGAGAAAAACATGCAAATTTGATAAAATGACAAGAAATAAACTCATATCCAAGAGATCCACCAGCCTATCCCTTATTTGAATAAGCTAATAATACATCAGGATCATCAAGACTCACATACCACCCCATACTGTGTCCTGCTTTCACTTTAAAAATAAGAAAGGATGGTAAAAAACTACCATCACCACATATAGTTTTCAAGTCCGTAATTAGCTCTCTTTTACCATCATGGATAACTCTAGGATTCTGTCTCCCCACTCATGTGATGACCTTTGTCTTCGTAGATATTCCCATCATGAATCCCTTCTCATCAATATTGTATATATGTTGAGGCTGTAAATTATGAATAGTGCGAAGGCGGTTGAATTTGCGAAAATGGTCTTTAATCTTATTTGGATCATTGGCATAGGCGGGCTGACATTTCAGGAAGCTACTATATTGAGAGGCTATATCCCAGTTGCGATTCAGGAATCAGGTTAACCAATTCTTTTCAACTCCAGTATCGACTACCCCCTCTTTCTTCTTTCCCACCAACATCTTCACTATTCCCTTAACCATATCTAGTCTTGGAGGAAATCCCCAATCATCAAGCTTCTTAATCCAGTGTACAATTGCCTTCTCCTCCGCTGGGGTCAGGAGTTGCTGTTCAACATGGGCTGCCTATCGGGAGACTCTTTCACCATTGATCCGATACCTGAGCGTCGATCTAGGAAGGTCAAAGGCTTGTGCTGTTGCTGTTATCGATGGGTAATTGCTCTTCCGAAATGCTTGAATTGCATCTAGGATCCTTTTTTCCAAAAGGTCCTCTTTTCTGACTTTCACTCTTCTATTACTGTGTTCGCTGATATTTTTTATTGTATGTTGTGTTGGCTTCTAGTTGATGATACATCGTGGTTACAACCCCGCACTGTGCCGCCTGCTTCGGCATGTCGCCCCGCTTCCCGATTGGGTACAATATTTGATAACTGCGGGTACTTAAAAAAGCCTCCTGCAAGTATTCAATTATGTACTCAATTTTATAGACATATTTGGCCACCATTCTATATTTCTCCAATATGTAATTGAAGAGTGAGTGTTAAAAATAGTAAAGCTCCAAGCCCAGAGCTTTCCTGTAACCCTCCTCCAGTTTGTCCTAGAAGGCTTGCGGGTCTTCACCATAGATATCTGAAGTATACTGTACACAAATATGAGATTCCATTGCATTTCAAATTTTCACTGTAATCTAGAAACATTTTCTAAGCTATTTATCATAACCAGTTACTACAGCTATATCTGTACTCTCCTTATCTGAGATAACCTCTCTTTCCAAAATAATCTACTATATATTCAGTTCTTTCAACTAATCAGATATTTCTTACCAGCAGGGGCCACAATTATTATTACCAAGAAGAGGGAACATTTGATGCATGGCCTACTCCTGATTGAGTATTTGTGTCATTGTACTATTTCAGAGATACTCAACATGTAAAACCTAATTGTACTTGACTGTTGATGCTATCTGTAGGGCCAGAGAGAGAAGAATGAACAATCTGAATTCCACACAGCCCTGCTTCTTGTATATCAGAACTATTTTCTTAATAACCTATTAAAATATAGCATAGAGGCTTATAACCTGTTGCAGGGGTGTAAAGGAATGAGTATGATGATTGTATTTCCTAGCTATGATGACGATGTAGATAAGGAAATACATGACTATTGAGCCTCATCTCCTGCCCCTGGATTACCCAAAACTCTAAATACCTAGACATGAGGGTACCTGCCTGTACCATCTGCTATCATAATACTTACTATATAAAGTACCTAAACAGAAGTCTTGATAAAAAGAGCATATAAGTAAACATGATGCAACCCCACCACAACTATAACCAATCAAACTTTTCCTACTAAATCAACTATAACACTCAAGACATTATGCAAAAAGGTTACAGAAGTTGAAAAAGGCATAATCCTGGACTTTTTCAATGTTTTCCAGCAAATCTCAATAGTTAGCCAGATTGTTGGTAGTCTATAGTCAACAGTCTGGAATTTTCTTGCTCAGTTACTAAAATGGAGTTCAATTGAAAACCTCCCACATTCTGGTTGACCACCCCTGCTCTCTCAGAGAGCTAAGAGACCCTTAGTACAAGGGGCCAAGCTATACAGGGATTGGAGTAGAGAGAAATTGCAGCAGATATTGGTCCCCAATATCTCAGTTTCTACCATGCGCTGGGCTCTTAGAAAGAGTAGTATTAAGAAGTGGCTAGCCAAGAAAAGAGTGAAGCTTTCACCAGAGCATGCTCAGAAGAGGTTGGCCTGGACTATGGTACATCAGAATTTGACTGCAGAGGATTTTGAAGGGGTTATTTGGAGTAATAAATGCTCAGTGGAAAAGAGTAAGAATCTAAAGTCAAAATGGGTGTTCAGATCTGATTCTAAAAAGTGCCATCCAGACTGTGTGAGAGGGATAGGAAAGCGAAAGAGGATTTCCTTGATAGTCTGGAGATGCTTCTGGGGCAGAAACAGGGGAATCTTTATTCTCTTGGTTGTGAAATAAGTAGACTAGTGGGTCTACCTCCAGCTGCTTAAAACCTGCCTTATTCCTGTCCTAGAGCAAGTCTGTAATACCTTTGGTAATCCTATCTTTCAGCAAGACAACTGTACTGTTCATACAGCTCAGGCAGTGCAAGATTGGTTTGACCAAAATGGGATTGAGTTGGCTGAACATCCTCCATGTTTACCAGACCTTAATCCTATAGACCATGTATAGGTTAAGCTGAAGAAACAGCTTCAGATTCATTATCCTGACATTTCTTCAATACCTGGTGGCCCTGAGAAGGTCAAGCAGAAGCTAGCTGAGGTATTGCCTATGGTATGGGATACAATACCTTCTGAGTTTTTTGAGCAGTTGTGGAGGTCCATGCCAGACAGAGTTCAGCCTGTTATTGCAGCAAAGGGGTGGTATACAAGATACTAGAAATAACTTTTTTGATTTTTTATTTCATCAATATGTAAAAGGTGGTCTCAGATTTTATTGCCTTCAATCTCTTCTCATTTAAGATTTTTGTTGTTGAGTTATTTAAAAATCTCTACTTTATACTTACGGTTGTTGCAATGGCCGAGATGCGCGATCGCCAAAACTTTTGCGTAGGTACTTTACCACGGCCAGAGCAAGAAGGTAGAATATCCCAAGCCCCTGGTTGCATCAAAAATCTCAAGCCAAGGATTTTTTACCTCCAAATGAAACATCATCTGAGAATACTGCTAGTGGGTTAAAATTTACTTTATTTGATTTTCGGTTTTGTCATTCAGTACACTTAATGTCCCACTGTCAAACTACAATTGCCCTTCCTACTCAGACAGCCAACCCCTCCTCAATTTCCTCCAGCGTCATAATCCGCCTATCTCTCCCCGCTTAATACTCACCCAAGAACTTCCCAACTCTATCAAGCTTCCTCCCCAAAAACACCCTCCCGCGCCAATAAAACCTCTTGATTCGTCTCCTCATAGAGCTCGAGTCCCCATCCAAGAAGTTCCATCCGTCCTCGTCATCGCCGTCGTAAGCGCGTTCTTCTTTTTCCGATTCAATGTGGATGGCTTCGACCGCCGGAGAAGCCTTGTCTTGGAATCCGCGGGATCTCCCCCCGACTTGGATTTTGGATCTGGAAAATTTGCTTCTGGTTGGTGTCTGCTTGTGAGGTGTTGGGTAAGGTTCGTAATGTTTGGCTCGATCCCTCCGGGGTGTTTTGGAGGCTTTCATTCCCGCGGATTTCTTCTTGTGAGGCGTTGGAGAAGGTGTGTAATTTTGGGCTCGATCTTTTCGGGGTATTTTGGAGGCTTTGACTTTGGCGGGTGCCCTCCGGTGGGGACTTGGATAGGGTGCGTAATGTTTAGCTCGATCCTTCCGGGGTGTTTTAGAAGCCTTGGAGTTGGTGGTGGTGCGTGAAGGAATACCGCCGTGGCCATGAGGATTTCCAGGTGACGGAGAACTCTTTGGGTATTGGTGAGTAATCGCAAGAATTTCCTTTGGTTCTTTGGGACTCTCCATTGCGGCTGTCGGGTTGGCCGATAACGTTCTTTATAGTGTGAGGAGTCGAGGTGAAGGAGCTGGAAGCAGTTTTATAGGTGAGGAGGGAGGTTTCCAAGGCTATCTTTATAGGGCTTTGTGGAGTAACAGGATATGTGACGGCAGTGGAATACCGGCGGTGGCGGGAAACGAAACAACGAGACCTTGGTGGCGGGAGGAGTTGAGAGTGGAGTTGTATTGGTGTGTGTTAGCTCCAACTAAGAAATACATGCCTATATAGACATCCCTTTATAGCCCTAGCTCTTTAACCTATATTCTATCCAGTCAGTTTAGACATTTACTCTATCTATACAAGTATACTTGCCCTTGTGTTACCACACTGGTGGTACTTACTCTCTTGGTATTTCTTGACACAATGCTCATGTCTTAACATGTTGGGTCACATGATTGCGCACTTTTGGAAAAGCTTGTTTTATATAATAGATATTTCATCCCCAGTTATAGACCACACCAGTCCAACTACTTCGCTCGGGGCTATAACAATTTCCATCCCACATCGGCGATCAATCATAGTAGGCATGCAAGAGCTTATATTTACAACGAGTTTGAACAAAATACGGATTCGGAAGCGTAGGACGTCGGGTTCCTAGCTGAGGATATAGGGACAGACTGAACACACAGTCCTGAAAAACAATCAATGAAGGATTTAAACCCGGAAATGCGGGGATTACGGGTACCATGCTTTCTGTCTGTTGGTATGATAACAAGGAGTAACCAGGTTTAGTCCTGGCACACTTCAGCAAGAAAAATACTTTCAGGTACCTTCATTTTTTTAAAACAAAAAGAGGCGTATGCGAATGATAATCTATGACCCGATTGAACAAGTACGATATAATGACGAATATCTAAGTTAGACTCTCCAAACAGCCCGCTTCCAGACTCGTGACATAGCTCTAGAAATCTCACCGTAGCAAAATTAATGTAAAGCACAGCAACGATACAGATCCCAACAAAACTTCAACTGGTAAACAATTCTGTACCCCCTAGACGGAGTTACAGATTGTCCAGTAACAGTATCCCCAGGCGGCCAAGCCGGAGCCAGACAGTAGGCTCCTCAGCGCGGCGTGAGATCCCAAATATAAGGATTCTAGAAACGCATATATCTTTCTCCAGATGTCGTCAGCCTAAGGGAAATCCTTTACAGAAAAGCAGCTTATCACCCGCTAAGTAACCACTTTATCTATTAATAGGTTTTATCCATACAGACTACGAAAAACAAAATTCCTTTAGCATCGGGGAAATCTTCATAACACTAACGATTTCACTGGTGAAGACATGAATTGTGAGTGAGATCTCATGACCCAGTCCCCACCATAATTGACACAAATTCATACTATCATACGGTCTAAGCCCCTATCGGTGTACAGCCCCACGGAATCAGCACTTTTTCTCAGCACATGAAATCCATATCCTACTGTATAATCTAGTTAAATACCCACGCCAAACCCAAACACTATTAACTCATGTAGGGCAAATAATGATCTCTAGTAAGAAAGTTTTGTCGCTCTTCCTTCTTACAACATGACTGCCAGGAGTCTTCTTCCTCTTCTTCCTCTTCTTTTCAGATATATTCTCCCCATTCTGACACCCCACCGGAGTCTACAATTCAGTGATAGTGGGTTCTTAGCACCCACTTCCCGAGCTAGCTGACTTCAGCTATCTGACAAGAATAGTCAAATTCCTAGACATGGTAATTGCAGGTTTGTTTCCCAGGTACTATAAACTAGACAAGAAAACCATAAGAACAAGAGGCCATATCAAATAAGAGCCCCCGGTGTGTATGTATTGTTACCTCAAACTCCTCTCAGCTAAATTATAGTAGAAATAAACTTCAAAAAAAAAGACTCTACAATTAGAGAACTGATATACGACAACAGCGATTATATCCATGATCTAAATATTTAAGTAGGCGTAATAGATGGGAGAGTTACTGCATTCTTAACATTTATTACCCCCAGCAGGGGAGTTAAACAAACACCCAGGTAGAGAATTTCAGAGGAGCTTAGTTTCAAGAAGTGTCTCTCACCTCAACATATCATAAAATCTTTTCAAATATAGCCACCCGAACCCTCTTAATCTAATTCCTAACGGTCTCCATGGAGTGATAAATAAACTTAATACAACTCCATACCCCATACCAAAGATCATCCCACCACGACCCCACCCAGAATCAAATACGCACTTGATGAATATACCCTCCATGAGTTAGAGCGGTATTCACTTCCCCCCACCATCTTAATCACTCCAAAACCCGAGAAGGGAAACCGAAAACACCACCTACACTACCTTATATCGAGGAGAATCGCTTCCGGATATTATCCTATACCCCGACGGAAATTCTACCATGAATAGCAGCAGTTGCGATGGCAATTTTCTCCCACTTTTCCACCCCTCCTAGCCAAACAGAAAGCTAGCTATTTCGTAATTCGTTAACTCCCATGGAACAGCGGGAAGCTCAATTCCGGCTCTCGTCAAGTATCATTAAACAACACCATACACCGCTTCGAGCGTGAGTTGAAATTCCGCCCCAGAAAACTAGAAGTTTAGGGGGTGTTTGGCACGGCAACAGGGTGCATTTCGCAACCTGTGCCCTACTGTTCACATGGGGGAAGCATGCACTCAGTTTGAGAGAAAGTGACCCAATGTATAACAATAAGCGAGAGGTATAATTACATGCTCCAAGAACAACCAAAACTGACCGAAATAAAGGATTGAAACAAATAATGGTAGGAAACACCAAAGGGAAAAAAAAGGCCCCTACCCCACCCCAAGTTACATATATAGTGGGTGTCCAAATAATCCCAAAGGTATTAACATTACCTAGTTTCTTCGATACAGAAACCATCAGTTCGGCACACAGAACTGGAACGACAAACCCACATATCTGCCACTAAAGCAATCCCCAGCCCAGCAGACCCCACGAAAACCCACTGCGGCCACAATTCCTCAATTGAACTCTCCCAAGGCTCATCCCACTAGACTCAAAAGGCCCTCCCTATGTTCTCATTGGAAATCCCCACGGCATCCAGAAGCTCTCAATCCCCAAGAAGATGCATATACTATACCGGAATGCACCGTAAGCTATGCCTTGCCCGGAGAGGATGAAAAACTAACAGTCCGAATCACACCCAGATACCCAAATGTTTTCCACCCCTGTGGCATATCCGCCCAAAGATAATCAAACTTCAACCACTCTTCAAATTCATGGACAAATAACCCTCATGACACCACACCTAGCCGCATTATCACCAATGCTAACAACAGAAAAAAACTCCAGCGGACACCATATGATAGGAACCCAACCCACACCAAAAGGTATCTGTCGACTAGGCCCTTTCATCCGTAGATCCTCCGTTATGGCACTTTCACCTCAGAAATAGCATAGCAACTATTCCTACACCACCCAGCACGACATGAAATAGCAATCGGAAGACCACGGCATACCGCACCGGTGGGATTCGTTTCCTGGGCCTAGGGTTTCATATCTGTGATTCCAGATTCTGTGGGGAAGTGTATTCTATACGTACAGACAGACATTGCGAGGACGGATCTCGATGGCAGAAAACCGTTTTTCTGATGCCAGTGGCGTGTTAGTTATGAAGGCAATGCAGAACTAAGGCGCGGGGACATAGTTCTCCTGAGGTTGCCCCCCCCCCCTCCCTGTGAGTTAAGGAGAACTACCCTTTTATTCTGTTTGTCCGTAACCGTCACAGGGTGCCCGGGGTTCAGGTAGACATCGGCAGTGTGGGATAAAGAAGCCCGTAGAAAGAACTAAAGGATGAAGACGCAAGAGCGAGATCACTATGATCAAGCAGAGCTAAACATAAGGTGGCAAGGAACAAGGCGATCGATAGAGATACCATCTAAGGACAGACCAAGAGATATATATCCCTCAACAGCCCCACTAGAAACCAAACAAACCCCATAAACCATAATAAATGAATGGAATGCATTGAAACGCCCCGGTAATAGCAGGGGCTCGGGAGAAACTCTGAGAAGGACACAAAAAATCCACAATTGCCCTGTACTCCCCATAGCCACCCTGAGCAAGCTACCGCTATAGTGAAAAATAAAGCCTAAACCCATTGGCCCGTACCGAACGACATAGAACAAATCAAACCAAGCCAAACACCAGATGCTTGTTAGCGGCGGGTATAAGACAATACTGATAACCTAGGCCTCCCGAAATTGGATGTGAAATAACAATTTATCACTATGCCCCTAATCACCACATATCACGCCTGCATGCCTACAGCATGATATCCCATAACATCATGCAACATAGGGAATCCAACACTCAAGAGAGTCAACCCAAAACACATATCAACCCATGTACTCAACTGGAATTACCTTTGTATCTTACAACATAGGTCCGGCCTTCTGGGAGTCAGGAAATAAAGGCGCACAGGACTCCAGTAACTCTCAATAGAAACTCGAGTACCATCACACCCCGGCCACCTGCATAGATATCTACCATGCTTCTACACGTATGCCCTAAAGAACAAAAACTTGCTCAGACACCAAGGTCGGCAAAATAGAGAACATGAAGGTGCTGGCTCCCAACGAATCTTCCTGGAATAATAATAACCGGCGCTCTGGAGCAAGATAATATACCCTTAAAATTCAACGGGGCAATCAGTTCCCCAACCACTACAAACTCCCCCCGTCCAATTCCTAGTACCAGTAAACATTCCCTGTATCCTTCTTCTCCACCGCCCCCAGAACAGAGCAAAACTCACAGGGTTACAAGGACCATAAGAGCGATAGTAGGTATTGGCGCAAACAAAAGCCCGAGCGTGCGTGCAAAATCGAGTGACTGCAGGTGCGAATACCCGGAATGCCAAAAACGGGACCACTGTTCACCCCTGGAGAAAATTTCTTCAGAGGCAGCAGTATACTTCATCACTATCAGCGTTATTTGCGTCCTGGCCTTCAGGTGGTGCTCACTTAACAATCTTATCGTCGCCACGACATCTGTCCCTGAATCCCTTGTTTGTTTTCCCCTCATCCATTCCTCCCAAGATCCCACCATTCATCCAGAACCCGGCTTCTTTTCAATGCACCTCTCAATCAACCAATTCCCAGTAATACAACAACATCGCGAAGCTTATTCTATTGACTCATCTCCCCTCTCCCTACTCGGCGTTCTCAGTGCCCTCCCCCCGGACTCCCGCCTCATCCCGCCCTTACTCCTGTCGTACTCTACTGCCGAACGGAACATGCCATCCAGTAATAGCGGAATGGGCTGGCTCCTGTAAGAATTGCTAGCCGGAGCAATTGCCACCGCTAGTTGATGGAGCCGAGGTTCAGGGATGCCTCATCAGACGCAGTTTTTATGCTAGGTGCTCACTCTTCAGCATCCCCCTCCCGCCCCCAGTGCATCTGCATCAAGTGAATGCATGTTCTATGCAGATTCTAGCTAGGCTAATGTTGGGGGAAGAGGGATATTAGAAGCTTTTACCTCCAAAGCTAGTCCCAAGGAAGGGCATATAACACGGGTTATGACTCCAAAAGACTGCGACGAGTACAAAGCCAATACAGGACACACGGGAAACATGCGAACGACACATGGGAAAAAATAGCAGGAGCGGTAACCCAGTAGGTGCTACCGAAGTACCCCAGGTACCTTGTACCCCAAATGTATTCAATTCACCAACACTAAGCATCCAAGGCCTATTCGGTTTCCTTCACAATTGCCGTCCGTTACCATCATATCCAGCAAAGGGGCTTGTTGGTGCCGCGAGTGATCGGGTATGAGCTTATGTTCCTACCCGCACAATAAGAAATGAAAGGACAGGCATTGGATATGAAATCCACGGGAAAATGCCGATAAGAAGAACTCGTTTCTTGGCAATAGATAAGTCTGTATGGCCAATTCACTACATGGCGACAGTTGGTTTTGATAAGGCCTACAGAAACTTCATTGCTGTATTTCTATATGGACCACGGCCAGAATAAGATACGACCACGGTTTTGAGAGCTAACAACGACTCGGATGTCATGTGCAAAGGTATTGACCTGGAACAAATAAGCACTAGACCTCTTTCTGTATGGGTGTATCAACTTGACTCGGTTTATAAACAACTTCTCGCGGATAAAGGAACGCTCTACCAGGTATGGTGTTTCCATCTAAGCCCATCCTGTACGGTACCTGCCACTATCACTAACCTTTTTCTCACGGTCGAATCCCCCATCCTCTCAAATGCATCCATCTCCGCCACGAGTTTATAACAACTCCATACCGTACCCACCATACCCACGAACCAACAAACCCCAATTGGACCAATCAACGGATTTCCACAAGGCCCCCACAAATCATCCTTCAAACAAAGCCGCAACATAACCCAAAGAAAAAGGAAAAAAGATCAACATCCCGAGTGAGATGGGGTGACGCCGGATTCCCCCCGCCTCTTTTTGTGAGTACCGTAGGTGGGCACGCAACTGAGATTTGTCTCACAAGTGGTAAAACGGCATTGATTCAGGTTGCCCGCCCCGTCCACCACCCTCCCGTTCGGCAATCCCTGAGCAATTGCCGGGCGAAGCGAAAGGGAAAAAACGCATGTTCCAGCTGAAATGCAAAATCAAACTCATGACCGGGTTATCCACAAGGGAAGAGAAATTTTTTTTTCCTGAATCGCGTGACGGACGGACGAGGTGGGTAAAGTCCGGTTCATACAAAACTAGGCGAAAGCGCACAGCCCCGATCGATAGGCACCAATTAAAACGGTACTGCGCCAGGTTTTACGTTTTAAGCCTCTCTTCTTTTTTGTCTTTCCTGAATAATGACCACGGTGATGATGGTGACGATGATTATAGAGCAAACTATACTAGTAAAGGCACAATTGCGGCGGTAGGGAACCCTCCCGACGGCGAGACTTAAAAATTTGGCACCTGAAGAAGCAGATACCATGACTTCTGGCTAAGGCTACGCATCGCATCGCATCGCAAATCAATGGCAGACATCGTTCCGTTTCGTTTCGGCACCTATACACACGACAACTACCACCACAATCTTAATCCTGCCATGCTTCGTATTCAATCTGCATCTCAACGAACGGAGCATTAAGAGACCGGTGCGCTTTGTGGCGTTCTCAATGCCTGTCCCAATGCCTGTCAGCAACTACCACCAGAAACCACAACTACCACAACCAACAGATGGAAAAGAAAGAAGGAAGGAAAAGAAAAGAAAAGAAAGAGAAGAGAAGGAATAAAAAAGAAAGGAAAAAAGGAAAGGAAATCAAACCTAATCGACAACATACAGGAAAAAAATAAGAAAAAATAAAACACAACAAGATAGAAATAAAGACCAAGGACCATTGACTGATCTAAAGAATTGGATTCCCCGTCAAAACGATATGATATGATGCGATACGATACGATATGATACGCGGATCTCTACGAGCTAACTAACCAAATCACTAACGAACTAACTAACTAACGAGGATCCTTTAGACTTTTGTTTTTCTGTGAGCGAGGAAGCGCTCGCGAACGGGATTGAAACGTGTGAACGGGCGTGGGCGCAAGCGTGGGCATTGCATCACGTCCCTCCCGGCATGTTCATGGAGGGATGAAGAGTGAGGGAGAATCTGGAAAACCAACCCATTCTATGCTAGCATAAGCACAAGCATCAACATGGCCATAACACCTATCCATCACATACATGCTTTGCATAACGAAGTGATCGGTCAACTACCGCACAAGTGCCGGGCCGAAATGATATCTACCCCGGGCAGACCAGGGAAGGGAAGGGCAAAATAATAATAAGAGAACACAACAAACACGGCTCAAAACAAAACCAACAAACCCTCTGTTCTCGAGTGAGCGAACATGAATCGTGAAACACGTTGCCTACTTTTCGTAAAGATTACAAAACGGCCGGACAGGCAAGCGGCAGCCGATTCCCGATCTGTGCGTGGCCCGGAATCCCCGAGTGTCCGATATCTGAAAATCCGGGATGCCATGATTTATTTTTTTGCTATCATACTCCTCTCTCTCTATCATTCCTCTTTGATGAGTATCATACCGGTATGCACGATAGGAGGCTTGGGCCCTCTTTGGTGTCCTGTCTCATACCACTTTAATCTTGCGGCACGAGTAGTTTTGGATCACGTTGGCAGGTGGGCACAGTACCAGTATCGTATCATGAGGTTACGGTATGGTAGGTTATATTGTCCTATCATAGATGCGCAAGGCTGGGGTTCCGGGGAAATTAGGCGAGGAGGAAAGGCCGCGGTAAGGAAACCCTGAATCAGTAAGATGGGATACCGTATAAAGGAGATTTATGGTCTTATGATATTATCTCTCCCTTCTGCCATGTTCCTGTCTTGAAGTTTGATTGATTGCACGACCGATTGAGTAATGGCGAGTGCCGAGCTGCGATCGTAAAGAGTATGGTACAATTCGGGAGCGCACCGTAGGCCGAGTTACCGCAGATGCTATGCGATGAGCGGCGAGGAACTGTACGATAGAGCCTGGTCACGATCAGACGAGACGAGGCAAGGAAACGAGATTTGTCGCGGTCAATTGTCTCACTAATCCCAGCGTAGAATGTCCATGTACAGCATAGTGCTCGTGCAGCAACTACCGTTCGATGCGACAAGATAGGCTACTGGAGAAAAGCCTCCTCGAAAGTAAGTTAAGGTGGAAGAGCACGTTACCACGGTCAAGGAGGAAAAATCAACGAATAGAACATCGTGAACTAGGTAAAGCCCCCCTCTTCCACCACCTCCTCTGAATCGTAGATCACGGAGCAACCCCTTCGAGTACTCAGCAGATGAGGGGGGAAAAAAAAAGCTCATTACACCCTAGGTCCGGAGAGGGGTAAGTAGCAGGAGGAGGAGAAGGGAGCAGAGAGAGCGAGACAAGCGCATGCCCATGACGAAGGTTCAATCTCATCTACCGCTGAAGAGCGCCCCATCATCATCGTCATCCCCATCCAAAGTGGAATCCTCATCGCCGACAGGCCAGATCAGACCACGCGCTCCATCCCCCATGGCCCCTTCCCCTCCAATCAATCTATCAATCCATAAAACACAATCCCTCACTCGTAAAAGGCATCCGACACGTGAGGAAGGCGGACAGAGAAACATACGGCGGTAGGGACAATTCCTAGCATCATGATACCCCCTCTTCCCCCTCCGAATCCTTGTTACTCATGTCGACGATGAAAAAGGGTAATGAGGAGAAAAAAGAAAGGAAAAACACACCGCCACACGGCAAACCGGAATGGGGGGGTTTTTTATTATTATTATCCAGAGTATTTCGTTTGTTTATTTATTCTCCTCCGGCCCGTGCGTGCGGTTGGTCACGGGGTTAAAGTTTTTTATTTTTATTTTTTATTTAAGGTATCGTGATTCCATATGTCATTCATTGGTTGATGCGGTTTCTCCCTTTTTTTTCTTTTCTTTTTTTTTTTCTCTCTTCCCCTTTCCCCTTCCTTCCTTTCTCTCTCTCGCTTTGCTAGGAGAGGCAGAAGGGAGCAGAGAGAGAGGGGAATTTCGGTCTGTCGGTCTGGCGATCATCTTACAGGACTAGGACAGCCATTTTGTCTGTGATACGCCGGCAACCACCGTGACCAATCACCGCCACAGGTTTCTAGTTCCGGGATCATTTCTTTTCCTCCTTGTTTTTTTTTTTTTTTCGAGATTGACGAGCTATGGATAGATGCGGTGGACAAAAAAGGGTATCGGACCGGACAGCTTAATCCTATCGTCCTGTGCAAATACTCCGGAGGCCAAATCTCGACCACCCTACCGTCGTAAAATTTGGTAAAAATAGGGAGCCAAAAACAAAAATAGATAAAGTAAAACGGGTACTGTATAATCCATCATCACCACATTACCAAAACAAAAAAAATCCCCAAAAACCACCAAAACTTTCATCCCATATCACTCACACCTTGCCACGATAATAATCCATGACCATACTAGTACATTACACCTTCCACTCCACGAAGAAGGGTAGAAAATCCCCCACCGCCGCACCGCACCACACGGCGCCGTATCGAGATGAGCAAGGCAGGCAGGGAGGCATCAATCCTTAGCGTCGAAATATCCGTGCGCAAAACTCGACAGTGCACGTGTGACCTTTTTTTTTTTCTTTCCTGTTTCTTTTTCTTTTTTCTCTCTCTCCATCTCTCTTCACACTTCTTTGCTCCTGTTCGTCATGTTTGTCCGCTCGCTCGCCCTCTCGTGAAGAAGATGTTGATGAGCGGACGGACGGACGGACAAGTGAGCGGGCGATGACGATGAGGTTTTAACTTTTTTTCCTTTTTCTCCTTCACAGATGAGATGAGATGAGATTGATTGATTGGTGTATGGGTATGGGTATTTACGGTATCATAGTTTTTTTTATTTCCCCTTTACAGATGGTATCGTGAGCTCTACCGCAAAGTGATGTTTTTCTTCCCGGCACGTGAATCCATAGCGGATCCGCGATAGCCCCAGATGATTGGAAGGAGCATAATTAGTCCAAGTACGGTAATCCCCAATGAAGAACAGACTTACGATACCCGTGACGATTATCGATTTGATACCGGAGCGGCGAAGGTGAGGAATTGAATGCCCTTCTTGATAGAGTACTGCTATCATACGGCCGGTTCGGTATTGTATACTTGTAGTAGTAGTAGTAGAATTCTCGAGTCATGAAATTACGCCTTATCCCTTTGATCCAAACGGGATCGGATATGCTGTACTGTGCAGTACGGTACCCTACTCCACTCTACTCATCGCCTGACGCGAGAACGGTAAAACACTGCGCCGCCGGCGGCGAAGGAAAGCACGTAAGGATATGAACATCATAAGTTTATGCACAAAGACATGGCACCATCATAGAATTGACTTTTTTTTTTTTT
>PYWC01000001.1:3526713-3550720 GCA_003182015.1 Tuber magnatum | reverse complement strand
GGGGGGGGGGGGGTATACCGATGTCGGGGAAGTGAGTGCCTTGTCGTTCTAACTTTCCTGGGGAGGTGCCGCTGTAGTACTAATGTTATAATTATAGTTATTTTTGATCCTACTGTGATTCGTTATTCTCGTCGTCCTGCGAATGAAGAGGATGAAGGAAGGAAGGAATGGTTTCGTCTTCTATGTCGAGCGATAGATTCAGATACAGTACCATTCATATTCATATTGTGGTGAGGGCGATTGAGGGGTTTCTTCTCCCCTACTCTACTCTACTCTTATAATTAGGAAAAGGGGGAAAAAGTTATCGCACCAAACATACGCAGATCTCCAATTAACTTACATCCATACCCACGGACCACGCCGACGACTCTAGAATAGTCGTTGTGTACAGTACAGTGCAGTACAGTACTGTACGTTAATTCACCACCACCACCGATACCAGTGGAAATCTAGTCGAACCCGTCCCAAAGACAAGTTTAGTGGGGGAGAAATAGAAACACCCCAGTACTCGTACAATACGAGTACAGTGGCCTACAATATAGTACCGCTCACGAAATCCGAACCCCTATTCCTACAGTAGTGCGCATTGCTCAACTACCATACTCACTTAACCTACCGGTATCATATGATACTATACTATTACAGGTATAATACCATCAACAAAGAATACAGGTAAATACCAAAAGCCAAGACCCAAACTCCCATTTTTTTAATTTTTTATTTTTCCTCCCCCCCTTTCCAATGCTACTGTAGAAGTTTTAATCCTCGGTCCAAAACGAAATATACATACAAAAAAAAAACAATAATAAGCTTTAAACAGTAGGAACCACACCCCACCCTCCCCTCCCCTCCCCTCCCCAACCACTACCACCATTTATTTATTTACCACAATAAATAGTCTCAACCTAAATAAACGATACCCATCCCTCCCCTTGATTCCGAAGGAAATCCCGATACCGCTGCCGGCACGATTACGGTACTTACTGTATGATATAACCTTCCGCCGCTAATGGCACGTGCGCTTCGATATGGCACAGTACACGCGTTGCATCAAGCCGTAATCCCGCAGCTTAACCGCCATTCTACAGTAGTAGTTTGGCCGTGCTGACTTAAGCCTTTAAAAAATATCGTAAGCTTTCATGATAAGAGTTGTGATTGATATCATGCAAATTTTTATACCGAGTAACGATACCGTACGATACGATGGGGGACAAAAAGTTTGGTGCGTTTTCTTTTTTCCTTCCTCTTCCTTTTCTTTTTTATTTGTTTTTATTTTTGTTTTTCTTTTCTTTTCCCTTCTCAGTACGGTACTGTGGGTCGTTGGAAATACAAGTGATATTCTGATTGATCGATTGATTCGTTGCGCTACTCTACTTTGTTTCCCACTATCTCCTCGGACAGAACAAAAAACAGAATAATGAAATAAACAACCAAACAACAAAAGCGTCTGTTCTACCGACTACCCGTGCTAGGACCGGAGAGAGGGTGTGTGAGAGGCGAAATTAAAATTAAAAAAAGGCCGTCAAAATAGGTATTGCGTTTCCCATTTTAACCAAGTATTATTTCATTTTTCCACTAAAAAAAACAATCCGAGAAATGTCAGTTCAAGAAACGCCATGCAATGTATCAACTACTTCCCTGGAAGAACCCCTGTTCTTGCGCCCACTGTCTACCTAGCTCTTTTCCACTTTTTTTTCCCCCCCTTCTTTCCTTCTTTCTCTTTACCCCCTCAACGCTTGTGTCACATCGCATGGGCCACCGTGGCAGGACAACTCAGAGGAGATATTGGTACCACCGTGGGTAACTATGTTGAACCGAATTTCGCAACCTCCTGCCCTCCTTCGACTACCGGTGTTGCTTGGCCCATGGACGGATGGATGCCTGGAGAGAGAGAGAGAGAGAGAGAGAGAGGGAGAAGGGGAATGCCTGATCGGGAGTCTTTTGCCCAAAGGTCTCTTTTTCTTTTCTTTTTTTCGCTGCTCCATTTCCCGTCGAGTTGACGAACAGAAAGAAAGGATGAAGAGAACTTTCCCCAGAAAGTCATTGGTCTGCCTTCTTCTGAGTAGGGATCTTGGTATTCTTTTTTTGAAAAATCAAATCAAATCGAAATCCTCGCCTCTCCCGGCTCCCCGGATAGTTCCTACCGGCCAGATTGAGCTCCATCTTCGGATGGTGAGCCGCTTCCCTTACCCTTCCTCCCTTCATTACCCGCTCGGCGCTGTACTCGTACAGTAGTGTTCGTGAGGAATACCGTACCTCTTCTTCCCCCTTCCCCACCCCCTCGCTTCATCCCCGCATCCCTGTACTCACGGGGAATCACTCGTAATAGATGGAAACTATTGAAACGGCTACCGTCGGGGAAGCTTGCAATAATAATAATAAAAGTGAAAATTTGTGCCCCCCCCGCACGGCGCCTCCGAGAGAGAGCGAGCCTTCACTGATACTCCGCTACCCGTGGGTGAGTTGTCAACGAATCATTCGCGGTGATTGGATTGCGCCGCCATTGTTTTAAGATGGTATCCACCGCGCCCCCCCTTCTCCCGCCGCCCTGACTCAACCGCACGGTACTCTCTCCCACGCGACCACGTTCATAAAACCCATAGCATTGAACGCCATATTCCGTGTTCAGCCGCAGTTTCTCCTTTCCTTTTTCCTTTCCCTTTTTTTTCTTTTT
Organism: Tuber magnatum; assembly: GCA_003182015.1. Taxonomy (NCBI): domain Eukaryota; kingdom Fungi; phylum Ascomycota; class Pezizomycetes; order Pezizales; family Tuberaceae; genus Tuber; species Tuber magnatum. Next base: position 3,548,046 of record PYWC01000001.1, on the reverse strand, counting down.
TCTTTCCGACATTGATATGGGGGGCCCGCCTCCTCGAGTGACGCACTATGACTACCGGTATGACGCCTCACTACGTATTTGAGGATATATATAAAGAAAGACAATGAGTCTGGTTTTGTATTGATGAAGGGATTGTCCATGTCGGGAACTGGGGGATCTTGATTTGCTGTCATCTTTCCGTTCCCCTGGCCCTTGCTTTTTCTTTTCTTTTTCGCCCTTTCTTTCCAGTGAGGTCAGTGAGTGAGTGAGTGTGTGTGTGTCGCGGTTTGATGATTTTGGGGATTTAGCCTTGGTCCTTCGTGGTCGGCTATGAGTCCCTTGTCTCATGTTCGAAACTTGCCGGATGGGGGGTGGGGGAAAGTTGATCTCGCGTTTAACCCCCGCCTCGGTCGTCGAATTAATGTTTTTTTATTTTTCCTTTCCTCTCTCTTGTTTCCTTTTTCGAATTCATTTCTGCTTGCGATAACTATGTTCGAGTGCTCTATACCTCCAATAGCGCATATAGTAAATAGCAGACCATAATATCATAGTGGTACTGTAACTTGACATTAGGGAGAAGTGTCCTAATTCCCTCCTCATTGAAATTAGCTAGGATTCCAGGATTTCCTTTTTCGGTCTTGTCCTACCAAGATACATGACGGGTGGTGCTATGGCCCCCGCTCTTGACTGTGTACCGGTATCTCTTTTTAAGAACTCGGATTATTATTCAGCTCGCATAACGCGTGCCGAAAGGGAAGAAAAGTGGAAAAAGAAAATAATCTTATCAGTTCCTTGTCAATGGTTTGAGCAGTGTCATAAGCGGACACCAGTTCGGCCGGTACCGTATCGAGGTTCATCAAACGTTTTGCTCGCTACTCGTGTCGCACAACTTTTTTCTTTCTACAGGGCCATTGTATCGTGTTCGTAATAATTTCCCAAGCTGAAGGGGTAGTTCGAGCTCTGGTACGGTACGGTAATACTCTCATCAGGGAGCACAAACCGCCAGCCGTACGCCACATGGGAGAAAGAGGGAACGTGTATCTTGGTGCATGCCGCACTCGAGGATTCGAGCAAGAAGCATGAGCCTGGCTCCGGTACCGCCCAGCGGTTGATCACTTGTCCGATTCTGGTAGACCCGATACCGATATCTTATTCCGCGGTGATATAAGTAGTCTAGTTTGAAATTCTATAATCTGCATGAATGAAAGCCCATTAAAATGGTTCCCTTGCTTTTCCTACCCCGCCATTGGAAGAGGAGCCCGGTCTCTTGGGGAGAAAGAAAGAGCGGCGATTTGATTTCGCCCCAGGCAATAGCAAATCCTCGCTTTCCAAATTGATATCCTTTTGTTGCTGAAATCGTTAACGATCAACAATGTTCGCGTTGAATGCGCTTGAGAAGGCCGGGCTATGGAAGTACTTCGCAACGGACAATCGTACCAACTGCCGGGTGATTCGCCCTTTTCCGGATCATGGAGGGACGTAAAAATAGTCTGCTGTATCCTGGGCCGGTCGTGAACAGTTGTCCACAGGGCGTTGTCGCAAAAGCAAGCTAGGCTACTGCAGTTGACTTGAAATTGATCGCTGCGAACTTAGTTTGCGCCACCTCCCGTTGTCCTCCGCGCCATCCCTGCTTTTTTTCGTGCTCGCTGGCCGTCGGCGCTGCTCTCAGCTTGAAGCCCAGACTGGCCTGAGCCTAGTTTAGCGTGTTCATGATGCTGTGGAAAAAGCTAAGTGAGGAAATGAATTGAAAAGCGAGTGACTGCGCATGACGGTCTATTGGTATAGAACTGCGCCTTGGGTCTAACGCTCATTCGGCATTGTATTGGGTATGGCGATAATTTTTGTCCGTAGCCTTGATGGAAAACTAGCCATTGGGTATTGAGATTGTGGAGTAAATTTACGATCAATTGTAGAATCAATTGAACCTTTTCCACACCCTGGTGCTTGGCAAAGTCAGTTGCCGAAAGAAGAATGAGGGAGTCCAAAGAGGGGATGGGGAAAAAAAAAAGAAAAGAGCTCTATTCATCGGGAGATGCAGAGCGTATCACAATACCAAGCTTTGCTGGTTCCAAAGCGTGTTGTGGCGGAGGTGCGATATGATAGCTTAGAACAGCTATCAGTGCTGTTAAACATTCAGGGGTTCACGAGTGAAGAAAAATTTAATCTCTCCCGCTGAGAAGCGTAGCTTCCTATCGTAAATACGAGATGCAGGAACAACACATACTCGAGTAATTGCGATTGCCGTGGCTCATGTGAAGCACTTCTTGCTGGATTGTTTTTCGCGGATCGCGAGAGTACGCTGGCCTGTACTTCTTTGTGGAAACAGCGTGTCAATACGTAAACCAAGCTCGATTCTTCACGTAGCATTTTCCAGCTCTGAAAAGCCTGCATGGTCTATAGTCAGACACGCTGGAAGCGAAGTGAGCCTTTGTACGTCGAACGATGTAACGATGCAATCACAAATACCTCAAACGGTACTCGCCGAACCAATGGTGTGGGGGGACCCTCCCCGGGCAATCTATTGTGTCGCCGAGAGAGACAGAAGTGCACGTACGCAGGAGCAGGGCTGCGCTGGCACTAAGATCTCCAGTATCATAGAAATACATCGGGTGAATTGTAAGTAAAGTTTCTTCGTCCGTCACAATCGGAGGAACAATACAATAGGAGCTGTCACTTACCACGCTATTTATATTTTGGCAGTGATACGGCTGCTGCAGGCCGCGTTGCGATACCACTTGATCCCGACTATAATAGCTCTCGAGCAGCTGGGAAACGAGCGACCCACCAAAAAAAAAAGTATAGCGTCGAATATTGCATGTATGAGATAGATGATCGGAGACAAATGATACACACGAAATAGTGAGTATTAGATTGACTCGTATGACGGCGAGACGTAATTGTTAACTTTATACTGTAATTCGTATGGCTGCGACGAGTGACATTAGGTGATTAGTTTGGAGAAACCGAAATTCTAAGCAGGCGGGTCGTCGTCGTTGGATAGAAAATCAACGGCCCAGATGGAGAAGCGAGATTTATGATCCAATAGGGGATGGTTTCAAAGTTCGGTTGATAGGTTAGAAGGCGGTGGTCGAGTCGACCAATGGGGACTCACTAGCAATGGACGAGGGTACTTTTTAAGATCGTGAGGCCTTAAGAAAGGTTGAACCTCAAGAGCGAGGGTGTAATGGATTCAAGAGGACAGCCTTGAAGGATAGGTGGGGCTCTTATAAAGGACGAAGTATCTTCGCGTCATTTCCTCCGCTGACGGTACAGTACACGTGCCTGATAGATTGTCGTCACCGGATTAAACGACGATTGGACGCATCACCGGGGTACGAAGCGGATAATCCTCAAACACCTGATATTGATTTCTCGATAAAATACGGTATGCACGATGCGAATAGGAATCTCCATCCATGATTCATTTCGCGGGGCGGTGGATATCGGTGAGCTCTTCGCGGATATGGACTATCGTGGAGTTCATTGTCCATGTCGGTTGTTGTTGTTGTTGTTTTTGTTGTTGTAGAGGTTAGTAGCGAATGGGCCAATATATTGCTCCAAGTGGCTGAAATGTATCAGGTAGATCTGCCGGATAACTACTGTGATTCGATTGATTTCCGTTGCTTCCTGTGTCGGATAAACTCCATATTTCTCGCGATTATCAACAGAACTGGGTTCTTCCCAGAGAACCAGCAACGGTGGTGCCGGTATCCAGGAAATCCGAGGCAGCGGTCGGCTTTGATATTATATTGGATGCGGGAGAACAGAAAGGGAATGATTAAAAGAAAAAGCCGAGTGTTTTCATCTGATATCACTCGAGTAATGTCGATCTGCACTCTATTGAAAACTCGACTGACTCTCCTTAGCTGAAGATTCTCCGCGAAAAACGAATAATCTGGTTGAGTCCCACCGATATTGCGCCCTCGTCTCTAATCGCTAGCACCTAGCGTAACCAAATCACCACTATTTTATCGCTCGTCTGTGGCCCTTAGTTGGGCGTGCGTTCTATGTTGGACTGCTGGCCGATGCCTATATAAGCGGGGTACCTAGGTGTATCGAGATTGAGTAAACTGGTAATGGGGATCAGCTAGCCACTGAGAAATTTTCCCTAATTTCTGGCTTACACGTATCTGTTGCCTGCGAAGGTGGAGGTGGGGATAGGTGAGTAGAAAAGTGGGTCGAGGAGAGAAAGATTGTTTCTTTGAGAAGAATTCTCGGCCTGTTTATAAGGTCGAAGAGAATTAGCTGGTGGGAACTGTGTCGATGGATGGTGATACGTAATACCCAATAGCTGCGGGAATCGGCTCATCCGCTCTATATCTTCACCGGAAAAACACGAGTATCATATTGTTACATGTATTTTCTGGAGCCCGCGATTGTCCCAGTCGGTCTGAGATGGGGCAGAGTTATTAATACGGAACCGCTACTAGGGAATATGCAAAGATAAATCTGGATGCACTTTTTTTTTCGCGTAGCTGGGCACCTCTCTGTGGTTGGCGACGCAAGCGGAGTTATAAGATAGTAGGGAAGAGTATTCGTGAAGGAGGGGTCGGGGAGGGTAGTAAGGGGTTTGGCCAAGTTATTTCTGTGCGAGAGAGCAAGTGTGCGAATTGTGTGATTATATTGATTGCAATTGCATTACCGGTACTTGGACTTGAAGGAAAGGAGAGCGTAGGACCCAGTGATATTCCACAATTTCTTTATTATTACTACCATTTCACCTCTTCCACAATCTAAACTAATTTACCTGGCATTGTTTACATCCGGGCCTTTTTTGGCCTCACCATTTTACTATATCTCGCTCCTTCTTGCAGGTCGGTAATATCCACATCCCATGAACGAAATCCTTTACTGGGATCATGGACTCTTGATTCGCAAATGAGAGCGACAGAAGATTCCACCTGCGAATAATTATGTTGGATGGAACTACTGTATATCAAATAATTTCAGCACTTGATGGCGAATATAACTGGCTCTGCATACTAGTAGAGTACAAGCACAGTATCATGTTTGTTGATCATCCCACGGGAATTAGATCTCCTCATGTTGGTATCGATAGCCGCCTACCAGGAATGCTAGGAGGAAGCTGATAGGGTAGGGCGGGAGATGAAATCTAGCAATTTACCTTATATCAGATCTCCCAACATGAGAGATTCCTCATACGACACTCATCTACCGTATTGGGTACAGTACCCCACAATCTTTTCGTAAGACGGTTGAGTGCTCGGGTGTGTCCATAAAAAATCGGGAGGCATGACTCGTGTCTCCATAGAGATTTGCCTGATAATTTCGGGATCAACAAAAACAGTTTTCCGATTTTGCTAACATACCTGAGCATACTGTGTTTAAGTTAGAACTTTTCCTGACTCAAACCTGCCGAGCTTGCCCCATTTTTTCATTTGGGCCATTGATTACTGTATCCTACTCTCCTGTGAGACGGGGTTGTTGTGAATGCTCTATTTTTCCTTCCATCTCCTGTATGATAGTGGATATGAAAAAGTCGAAGTACTAAATCCAGGAAATGCTAAGGATTCCTTGTATTCATTTGTATCACATTGTAGTATTAAGTTCTCCGTAGATGACTTTATTCGAGTAGAGTATTGAAGGGGTTCAGTAAACCTCACCGGTACTTTGCCTCTTTTTATTTTATTTTATTTTTCGCCCGTTGAAGCGGCGCAAGGACTTGTCACATCCTTAGCGGTGCCAACATAGTCTTGGCTAAAAAGCCTCCTTCTCCTCGGTGCGATGAAAGAGCAAAATACCCGAAAACTGGGGTTTGGCGACCCCATCGTGAGAATAGCTGGGAAGCGATAGACTTCGGAGCAACAGGCCCCAATGGAACCTTTCTAACTGCATTAACAATGGGGTAAAGGCTCCGACTACGCTAGATAGGGCTGGGGAGGATGGCTCCAATAACCCTTATCGTGTGGTTACAGCTTCCCGAACCGATCGGCAGGCTGCGCAGCATCAACCGTAACATATCCGCCACTGTTTAGCTCCTCATCTCTCTCCCGGCGGCCCTAACCCTCTACAACTCTATCGGCGCCCTAGAACCGCTGATACGAAATTATAAGTCTTCAGAAAAACTTGGTGTACCGGCGTGGCAGGAAATTGGGTTTAAGGGTTTACGGTCATATTTTCTGGGGATATTTTCTCTTAGAATTTTCTGTTTGGGGGGAGGCTTGGCAGGTGGAAAGTTTTCACTTAAAAGGCAGGACCTTGCCTTCCTCAGAAGGACGAGAACAAGGACAACAACACAATGTCTTTCTTTTTCTGTGGAAACTGACTTCTGTTTTGCTGTTTTTCTGTCTGTCTAAGTCCCTGTGTTTTACTCCCCTTATTTCTGGTGAGTATTTCTACTTCTTGATTGGTGATTTACTACGTGGTATAGGCAATCATATTTGTGTAGGCATCAGCTCGGTTGGGACCACCATCCAATTACGGAAGTAAACAGAGAAACTTCCACACCGGTCGAGTTCGATTTGGTCTCTGGATAGAACTTGTGAGAATAATCAAGTCACGGGGGAAATGTGAGGTTAAGCGGGAGATGCGGCTGCTATGTACGAGAACAGTACAGTACAGTACACTCCCATTTGCAAAGTTATCATACCCTTCCTTGTACAGTATCTCAAGAACTATGCCTATTAACAACGAGAGAACGACAAGGGCCTTTCGGACAATTCTTTTTTGGGTATGCCTCTAGGGATATTGTGAACTTTTACCGCGGCTCTTTCTACCGGATGCTGGGAGGGAGAGAGGGTTAGCGAATCGTTTCCAAGGGCTGGTGATACTTGGAAGGGTATCAAAAACTTTGCGAACGTGAGTGTGTAGTACAATACTGTTCCATTGTATGGAGTCTTATACAGAATTTCAAGTCACTTTGGTACCGGGTGGGGGGGGGGGATGAACCCAATTTTACTCTTTTGTATTCGTACTTCCTTGTGACTAGGTGAAAAGTGGTTTCTTAGCCGGTGCCGGAATTCCAATTGTTTTGAATAGAGCAGCGTAGAGGGATTGCCTCTCTGGAGAATATCCGTTTTTCACCGCATTTGGTGCGAAAACCGATGGGGACGAAGCGTTTTGGTCTGGTACCGGTGCTTTAGTAGCTCGCCCACGTAGCGAAAACATAGTGATGCGGGGATGTGCTCGAGCATCATGACGGCGCTGCAGAGTCTAGCTAAGCGAGAGGCATAGGGAATGCTTTATATCCTGGTGTGCGGGTCCTGTCTCTCGAGTTATCATGTGGGTGATATATTGTGATGGAAGTTAGCTGGGTTATATGGCGCGTGAGGATAGGGATGCCTGCCGATACTGCGTTAAACGATCGTGGGGGTACAATACCGGTATACGGTAGTACCGGTGCTCGTACTAGTACAATATCGGATTTGTGGATAAATTAAACTCGTGTCACTCCGGGAAAAAATGCCTGGTCTTCCCACCGAGGTGCCACATCCTCAAGAAATGGTCTGACGGATGGGGTCCGAGGCCCGGAGATTATAATTATTCACCTCCGAGACATGCATTATCCACTGCTGAAGGAATACTTGATGCAGCGTTTTCGTACAAGTACCTGCACAGCGCGTTCCAGCAAATCTGATACCTTGCCATCCTAGCCCCCTTCGAACCCGCTCTATCCCATCCCATTTAAATACCCCCCAATTCCGATACCGTAAAAACTTGAATAATTGGACCCGGTTTCATGTCGTTGGGCTTTCCTCTCTCAGTAAGGTCAAGAAATTTTTGTTTTTTTTTCTGTCTCGGAGGAGGGAAAGGGCCTGTGTTTTCGCTGTGTTTTTTGCCCCCTTTCCATAGAAGGAAATTTCGGACTACATGAAACCGGGTCCAATTATTCAAGTTTTTACGGTACCGGTACCCAGGATATAGACTCCCACCCCTCCCTTTTGGGTTTACTCTCTCTCGTCTTTGAAAAAAGAGGTCGGGTTTGGTGAGGGTTACAGGAATCCGGAATCTCCCCCGCACCAGGAACCTACAAGTACTCGCTCCACCACTATTCAAAACACCCTGCAAAACATCAAGGAAACCAATGACCATGCTACCATGCTGGCGCCTCGCACGGGGCTCTAAGCTCCTCAGGAATGGCTGACGTGATCGAATCCTCTCTCGCTAACTCCCATCGATCCATTGGATACCGGGGGAATATTATACATATTCGAACACATCCGAAATTATCTGGTCAGGAGAATCCAAATAAATACCTTCTTCATCCCTTCACTTTCCTGCTTGAGAGCGCTGGCAATATTTTGAAGTGCTCACGTACCGTGTAACTTATGGCAAGGGCTTATGGATCCGGTCTGGTCCGGGTCCTATCCACTTGCACCTGCCTGCAATGTGCTTGAAAATGTCCCCCGCGGGGTAGTCGTAATCAAGACTAGTGCACCCCACTCTGGATCCTGAATCGCGGGAACCAATGATGATTCAAGTTTTGTTTTTTGATAATATTGTGCTGTGGTTTTCGCGCTGCAAGCGTTAGAGAATGTAGATGGGACTGCTAGGATACAATGCTCAAGATATTAAGTAAGTACCGAAAGGGGCTTAGGCTGGCCCGGAGATGGCGGAAAATGGAGGCGCACGGTTAACGTTGAGAGAGTACCCGTTCCACGTAGCGCGGATAGGAAGGACATAGACGCACGGTGCTAGTACGGTACAGTTCAACTATACGGACGCTACGGCGCAGTACCGTACTAGCACGAGTACGGTGTGGCACACAACTCGGTTACCGGTTCACACATTTCCAGATTCAAACGGTGATATTGCTTGGGATGTGCTGCACCACCCCCACCCCACACCAGTACTTGTATATGGAACTACTGTGCCTCCTCCCGGGCTCGTACTACATGCCTATTCGACAACCCCGTACCGGTACCATAACCTGCACTCACCCACCCACACAAGGCCAAACACCAATGCCTTCCTCACCTCTCCGTGACCAGCCGCTCTACACACACCAATACCCGACCCAGCGCGAGCGGTGAAAATTTAGTCACGAGGGTGGACTTTTTCGGCTACAGTAGCCAGTTGGTCGGGTACACGCGTGCACTGCGTGTAGAGGCTATGAAGGTGGGAGTGACCCGAATAATGGATGGTGCTTTGCAGGGATTAACCGGTGCTGAGAATGAAGTGCGGGTGGGCAACCTTGATATTATATACTAGGTGGATTGGTGTGAGTAGGAAGAAAGGGTCTATCACTGGGCCACGTTTTGGCATTGGTGGTTTGTGGTGATGGTGGTGTGGTGATGATGGTAGAGGGAGCATGGGAGGGCGGTTTATTGTGCGAGACACGAATTTGATAGGGTTTAGTCTGACTTGGGGTAAGCTACTGTACCAGCTCACTCCCTGTTATTGTCGCGGGGGGGCATTTGATGTGATAGATGTCGGTGTGTTCATGGGGTGGAGTGGAGACAAGGAAGAGGGAAGAAGGGTTGATAATATGCTATTTGGCCTCCAATATCACCGTCCCATTTCCAGCTGAACTATACTTGATTCCTATCCTTTGCTCCTTGATCCTTGGGGTCGAGTGATGCCTCATGCACTATTCTGGTTTCTGCCCGTAAGCGACGTAACTACCCACCCTTTGCATTAGCGCACGACCAAGGAGACACAGGAGGGGTAATATGGAAAGAGAGAGAGGAACGAGGCATACAAATTAAGATAGGAATGAATATTTTTATTCTTAATATCCTTCCGAACTTCTACTAGGTAGGCCTCCACCTCAGCTGGTGTCCACCTAAGTGCCCGCGTGAACAGCGCCATCGTGAGAGCTTGTAGGCCATCCAGGAAATTCGCCATTTGGTACATCCCTACTTCTTTCATTTTCGGGTTCTGTTCCTCGTTTTTTGTTAGTTAACTTGGCTCCTTCTTAGAAGAAAAAAAAAGTAAAAGGTGAAAACGGAAAGCTGAGATAATTTGAAGTAGAAGGGAGGGAGGAGGAGAGGGAGGGAGACTTTAGGCCAGGCATTGTTGGGGATTTTGAAACACCGGTTGGTAACGTTCACGTATCCCGCATCCTCCATCCAATTCGCTAGTCTAGCTGCTGCTACGACACTGCGTCCATAAGTTTCCGCTGCTTCGCGGAGAAGTTCGTTCCATTTTGCAAGGGCTGAGTCTGGTTGAAGAGTTCCGTCGTCAGAGAGGATTCGACTTTCAATTTCTTGGCATTCAATCCACCCCCCGGGCTTTAGGGCTCTGGTAAAAAGTTAGGTTGTGAATAAAGAGACGAGAAGCAAGGAGGAGAGGGAGAGAAACGTGAATGATCGTTCTATGAATTTTGGCCAGTCCGCAAATGCTCCTGTCAAGTAGCGGGTATGAACAAGGTCGAAAGAGTCGCGCTTGTATGTCCATTCGCTTTCTGCGTCATCAATCTCATAAACTAGGTTCGGTGGAACCCAGTGGCTTTGGATAGGGCTTAGGTCTGTTCCGATGACCTGTGGCTCAATATTATTAGTTGTCCGGTTTTTCCGTTCCGGGTATATTCGTTATTTCCCGGGGCCTGTTTTGGGGCACATACGTGAGCTGAGGGATACATATCCGCAATGTCTACTGCCCAAGATCCGGTGCCAGTACCAATATCGAGGATCCTTTGTGGATTGGGATCAATGGGGGCCCAGTGCAACCTTCCGCCGAATAGAACAGATATCATATGGTGTTGTAAGTGAAGCCGTTCAATTTCTTGCTGTATACCTATTAGTATCTGGAAAGGTTTGGGGAGAGGGATATGCAATGTGCCTGATCATTTGGGAATACATAGTCTGTAGGATTAGCACCATTGAGAACTGATCGAAATTCAAAAAAGAAACTTACTTCCTCGGCGGTATCCATTGTACCTGCGACCATTTTCATATTGATAGTCCGAGACGCTGGAGGCAAGACTAGCGGTATATGTGGATCTATTGTGTTCTCTATCAGGTGGTGTTCGTGGGGGGGATGGAGGATCCGTACAAATCGTCACCGATCCCCTGGTCATCTGGGGGGTCTGATGTAGTGCTCTGGACTTGTTAGTATGCATAGGTTCCGTACTGTTATATCTCGAAGAGTGAAGATAGGGGAGGTTTCTCGAGGGACCTCATCCGAATTATGTACTCAGCCGGCTACAGCCGTGGCCTCAAGAATGGTTCCAGGCGTTTTTTTTTAGCTCTTCAGCCAGACGCACAATATCGTTTGATGATACCAATATGGTGGGGGATGGGATTTTAGGGGGTGCTATAGAAGCATGAATGATGCTAATGAAAGAGAGATGGGGAAAAGAGTGACATACATCAGCCTCCATAAGGTAATTTTGCAGTCCTTGACTTGAGCTGTCCGTTGAGAGTCCCGTCTCAATGGAAGGTGCTACATTAGGCGAGGGGAATGAAGGCATGTGAGCTCCAGCACTCGCAGAACTTTGACCGTAGTCGATAGGTATCTCCTCAGAATTAGACATATGAAAACCTGGGAGCAGTGAGTTGTCAATAGTAAGAAACAAGTCTAATAGCTATTCAGAGTTGGATCAAGGGGGAGTCCTCAAGGGCACTTACGCATTTAACGCACAACCCACCAACATATATATACTTATCACTAGACCGCGCAAATACGGCTGGGAAAGAAGTGTTAGAATGCAAGAGCATGGGTAAGTAGGACAGACCGCGAATTATATGAAAGGTTCTTATCGCGTGAAGGTGCTGAGGGAACGGAACAATTGTCAGACATGCGAACATCCAAAACATTGAAGTAACTTCAACCACAAAAAGGAAAAAGAAAAGAGCGTGAAAAGAGAAACACGGCTAGCAAGAAAGACCGTAAAACGGATCTGCCGAATGACTTCCTCGAATTGGGGGGGCTGAAGTGGATCCAGGTCCGTGCGAGGACCCTATGCCGATGCGTTGGAAACTATGATCTGATTAACTGGGGAAAGAACATCGCTCTTTGCCCCCTCCAACGAGTAAACCCGATCTTATCAGGTTTTTCACGCAATTGACGAGACCTAAATTCAAGACTGCCGGTATAGTCACTAAACAGGCTAGACTATTACACGAAGACGAAGGAAGAAATCAACTCAACCACCTGTGAAAGATTACGAGCAAAGATGTCTGTGTTTAACACCGGCACACTAGTACTGGTAGCCAAGAAGGATGCTTGTAAAAGACCCGCTAAGTGATTTCTAGACGAATCCGGGTCTTTGGGCTTTCCGCCACTATCTTGCGTGCTAGAAGGAAGAAAGAAAGAAGGAGCCTACTGTGCGGGTGTTAGCAAGCGAGCTCGAACCTATGGTCCCGCAGTTACCGAATTAAAACTCGCCCGAGGATCCGGTGAAGTGCCGACCTGCTCTGGTGGATGACCTGCCCATACCTTATTAGTACTTCGCCGGATCTCCGTTTTAATAAATGCGGCTTCGGATTGGGATCCTTTGTATTCGCCCCGCAGACTATGCCGTACGGGGTTGGGGGACAATGGCAATGCCAATGATTAGTGTGTTTTCGCGTATCGCAATCTGAATACGGTACGAGCACTGGAATTTGCATTGCATGTACTAGTACTAGTACACTCACACTCCACTATCCCAGACATCAACAATCCGGATACCTCGCTGCCCCGTACGAACCTCTGCGAGTCCTAAATTTCTTGGCACCAGAACCTGACCCGTTGTCCTGGATTACCCGTTGTACCGGACTGAATCTTTGGATTTTGGCCGTCCGGGATAGCGGTGTGTGAGTGTAGGCCTCTTTTGTAGCCCACAGGCCCCATCCGTTGCGATTGCAATCGCAGCGAATCCCTAGCTTAAACACCATGACCACCAGTATTCATCTATATGCAGGTGCTTCGTCCCCACTGGGTCTTCCCACCCACGGTGTGATGTCTATGGGGGCTAATTGGAATTGGCGGGGTGAAAAAAGTCGGCATCCCTGTTTTCCAATCGGGATCGGATATATCCAAATGCTGCTGGTGGGCACTATCGGGGCAAACTCTGGCTTGTGAAATATGTATGCGCTTCTTTATGCTACCGATTGACCACAGCACACGTGTCATTGCTCTGCGCTTGAGGACATATTAGACAGACGGATCTGGTATAAGCTAAGCACGAGTTAGCTAGCCGGTGGGAATGACAGGCCAGTGAGAGGCTGAGAAAGCCCCATGTTTCGCTGCGAGTAAGAAGAGGTAGTTGCAGGTGGCCCTCCTATCCTCTGCGGTCAGAAGCGCGCACGAGTGATAAAAAGGAAAGGAGGGGTAGAGTTACCCGCCAAGGAACCCCAATGAGGACACGAGTGAGCGGCGATGAGCTGTTGGGGAGTATCTGACTTCGTTCCTCATAGTACCTTTGGGAGTGAAGGAAACGCGCCAAGTTGGCTTGGGCGTGGAATGAGGTTGCGGTCACCTGCTGTTTACCTAACCCTGGAAATCTCCACAACGGCTCGGGAGTCACCGCCACCCGGGATCCACGGAGCTTAAATATGCCAAGTTGTCTTAGCCTAACTGACTCAGCTGGGGTGGTGTGAGGCTATTGTAAGATGGAGCGTTTATCCAAGGAGGCGGTTGCATTTAGCTTTTGAACCCAACGCTGCTGACAGGTGTCAGTCGGTTGGCCGGGGCATACACAGCATCTCTGTTGGCAATCTACCCTCAGGGGAACATTTTGTGCAGAAGCAATGATCTTGATTTGATCTTGATACGTTGGGGATTGCCGCGCCCGCCCGGAAATGATATTGTCAATCGAATCGGGAATTGAGTGTCATTCTGTAATACGGTATGTGCGCAGGCGCGCTACACGAAGTGCTCCCTCTTCGGGAGGTCGTTACCGTGGTTTGTCATGAAAATTGGGGGAAATAAAAACAAATATACTAGCTGTGCCGCGAAATGGGGGGATATGGTTGTTTCGGAAGGAACAGGTTCTAGTCGATCTGAATCAAGAAAGTTTTCCAATCATCTCATATCACCCGATTTGGCTCTCCCGAGGTTTCTTTGTCCTGGTCATAAAAGGTTTTCGGCTGGCATCGTGGGGTGACATAAATGCCTCAACCCCCCCGCTCTATTGTTACTGGTGCTGCTTCATAGCTCAGGAGTATTGCCAACACATCGCTGACTTCCTGTTATTATGGGGACGGTCTTGACGTTTGATGCCCTAAAGATGGTGTTATATTTCTCGGAACCCTCGTGGATCTGTTTGCAGGACTTAGCATAAGGTTCTATTTCCTAGGAGGCATAGTACAATTGGTCCGGGCGGCGGTCACCGCCATGGTGGCTTGGGTGTTCTGGTTATAGTTTCGGGGGTGGTTATCAAGCAGCACCCCACAAGACCTCCAGAAACTAGTTCATAGGCCGATCCCCAGGTCCCCCCAAATGTGCTGCTCCGTTAATTACTTCCCTGTGCTAATTGGTTGACTCATTTGATCAATCTTACTTTGTGCTCGTGGTATCATGGCTGAGTGGGGTTGGGTTCAACCCTTGTACTTCGGATATTGTTAACTTGCCCGCCATCCTTTTGCTGGGTATCGTATGATACCGTTAGATGGGGGTATGTTGCGGTACTTCCCAACCCTCCTCATCCCAGAGCTATCATAGCACGGGAAAATCACAGTTTCAGAGTTATGATGCCTATTGGACACCGGGAATTGAGCATCAGTTTGTTTTGGAAAGACAACACCGTATGCCATGCACCACTAGGCTAGCTTTTTCGGCCAAAGCAGACGAACGCCATCTGGCTGCCTCCAGTTGTCCATGGATGGTTGATCAGAGCGAATGATATTTTGTGATTCTCAAATAAGCACTCCGCATATGCACCAGCAATTCGAGAGCCGTGGGGGGTTTTTTTCTTCAAAGTTTTTCATTGACGCAACACCCGAAAACCCACTGATCAGTAATGCGGGATCCTTTATGGGGGTGTCTGTGCTCGATGCTCATTGGGCTCGTTGTCTGGGGTGCTTGGGTAAAATTATTTCGTGTAGTGAAGTCTGCATTGATATTTCCGGGTGCATGAGAGAGTACTAGTCGTTTTTCGTGGTCTCCAGAGCCTGAGCTAAGTGATTGGGGCCCGGCGCCTGTGGAGCCATTACTTATGCCGCGATTGAATCACTTATTTTTCGTGTCCTAGGGGTTTGAAAATTGCTGGCTATCATGGTTGGTTAGGATTGCGTAAAGGCCTTGCAGCCACTAGAATAGGAGACCCATGATAGCCTGTGCTGCAGCTGCTCGGGTGTATGGAGGTTCTGGTCTCCCTGCCGTCTAAACCCCTGCAAGCTCTATTGTGACAGGAACTATGAGTACTGTATCGGCGAATATGTTGGGGTGCATCAGCGGGGCTTGAAAGGAGCATGGACACTCAGAATCCTTCACGGGTGCTCACTCGGTCGAACCTTTGGATGAATCTGGGTAGTAGGGGCGGGGGGCGGTAGCCGGGGGTGATATGTGAGAGAGGAGGTGGCTAGGGGATTAAGACTGGAAGCCGGTTTGTTTGCAGGATTCTACCTTGGGAAGTGAGAGAGGCCGGGGGTGTTGTGGGGGATAGAATCTGACATCATTGAGAGATATGGGTGGGAGTTGTGTCGTGAAGAGTGATTCAATAGTGAAGCAAGAGTCATCATCGCTCACTCGGCAGCAAGATAGAACGCTGGAGCTGGTTGTCCTGTGTTTACATTTCATCCGTTATACCCACTCTTTAAAATGCTTGTAATTTCCAGAACCTTCATAGGAAAAGGAAAGGAAACTTTGCCGGTGTTTCCCCCTTGTTTCCTTTGGAGAGTTTAGTTAACTTAGATTATCACTCACTTAGATACAACTGGTAAACTATGACCCTCGGCCCGGGGATACTGAAGGGGCTATTCAGCTGATCTGGCTAATCAAGGTGTTCAACCTCTAAGTTGGGGTGGAACTCCATTTTTACAAGGGGTGACATATTAACATCACCGTCGAAACTCAACCCAAGGGGTTGATCCCGCCCCCTCACCCCACCCAAAACCTAGGCTTTTCGGAAACCTGCCTGGACATTAAGTTTGACAAATTTTCCTGTGCAGTGGCTGGCGCACTAAAACTGCTTCCGGCCGTTTCCTAAAATATTACGGAAAGAGCTTCACAAGAGTGCACGAAACATGGGCTATCCTTACAAAGGTGCAAAAGGAGGAGTACCGCGATTTATCCATTGTACAACTTGGTGGCAAGTGGCAGATCCTAAGCGATGAAGATGCAGATGAGGAATGGGTAGATGATGAAGACCAGGAACTGGAGGATTTGAAGGAGGGTATGGGATTGAGAAAGCTGGTTCTCTTTCCGTGGATTCTCCGGATTCGGGTAGTGAGGGGGATGGTGGGGTAAAGGGGTAACTTATCGCCCATTAAGGCAGAAAGGCTGAGGGTCGGTAGACACATGGTAGAGGTTTGTGCCTAAACTGTAGCACTTTGGAGGAGGGTAGAAATTTGGTTTGCCAGATTGAATTTTTCTAGCATGCTGTTCCCGGTCTTGAGCTCGGAATGTGGAGTTGGTCTACTGGATATAGGGTTTGAAGCTATTGGGCAAGTCTTTGTCGAAGTGATGTTTTCGCTTTTTTTGAGAGGGAAGTGGTTAGAGCTAATAAAGGGAGTTGCTAGTGTATTGGGTGTATAACACGGTTTGGCTGCGAGAATTTCCCTGGAGTTTACTTTAGTGTCTATTGAGTCCCTAGATTACGCTCTATATGGTACTGTACATAGCACTGCGGAGGGATTGGGAGTGCAAGTGGGAAGATTACCGCGGGAGTAGTTTTCTCCACTAGGTGAGAAACGTGATGCTGGTCAAGTGACTCAAGCTAGGTATGAAATCACCCCAGTGTTATAAGATTTGCAGTGCTCTTTGGGTGCCTATCGGGCATGCGGTTAGGAGATTTGCGGATAGATAATGTATACTTATAGGGCATAGGTTTTAGGTTCTTTTTCTAGGATTGTTATCCGTTGCTGGGAGGCATCAGGCATTGATATTTGTTTCGTTTCTTTCACGCCCTATGCCATTGGGCGGATGGTCCTTTGTTAGAGGTTCATGAGAGCTATGGATTGTTGTGGAGCATGGAGGATCATGATTTGTTAGGATGGTGTGGTTCTTTAGTCTTCGTGGTGTTTCTTTTGGTCTCGGGAGTTGATATGTGTTCGGAGATATATATCCCCTGTTCAGTCATTAGCTAGAGGACGGACGACGGTTTCTCACACTTCCAGCCATTCACGCATGACTGTGCATTGAGCCTATTGTTATCGCACTTTACTTCCTTATTCTTTCGTGCCTTCTTTCATAGTCCATCAAGTGCTTGATACATTACTGTCAGAAATTTGGCGAAATCTCTTGTTTAAAGAAGATCACACTTAAATTCGAGGAAGAGAGGTGGCTTCGGTCGGTTCCGACGGTCTAATGGGTAAGGAACCGGTCAGTGCTGGCGTGAGGCAGGGAAGACTGCGAGTTCAGATCTTCGTCAAGTGGAGGTGGTTGAGCATCAAGAAATGCTCGAAGAAACTACTTTTTTTGCTATTTTGGGTGTTGGGGACGGTTGAGCTCCTATGGGACTTGGTATCATATTTTGGAAGAATCATAAGGGGAGCTGGGGGAGGAGACCAAAAGAGTGATTAGTATGTCGCAACTAGTGAAGAGATTTTCTCACATTCTTGGGCCTTAATGCTTCCTGGTAATTGAAATATTTTGCCCAAAAAGATGCTAAGAGTTATAGTAACTTTTTAGTTGGCGTTCCGCACTAATGCTGCGATTCCCGGAAAAAGCTCCACTGCGGAGCTTTGTTCCTGAATTATTAATTATATAAATGGGTATCATGTGCAGAAGAGTCATGGATATGCCACCCAAGATTTTGATTGTTAATACTGGTATTATGGTGAACGCTGCAACACATATAGTTACCTACCAGGAAGGGCTGAGTGTCTGGAGGAAGAAACAGCAGAATTTCCTCCCCTTATGTATAGTAGGTTTGATTCACTTTTGTGCTGACTCCATCAAGTCCCTTTTCAGAGCCGTAGGACGGTCAACGTAGGGTTGATTGAAAGTTCTGATTGAGGTGATTTTCTGGTTGGGCACTACTTGTGATGCCTTAGGGATGCCTGCCTACCTACGGCAAATTCCGGAAAGGTTTCTCTTGTTCGCACTTGAACATGATTAGTTATTTTTCCATCGGTGACGATATGTTCTACCCTGGGGGTCATGTCGGTACCTGAGTGCGAACCTATGATCTCTCATGTTTGGGGATCTCTGACTTCGCCGTTAGTGTGTCATTAGCTTGCCGTCTGATTAGGTCTAGAGGATTCACGTGGGGCCGATCGATTCAGGGAGGTTATCGGATGGTCAAGCTTCCCTAATAAACACGAGCGGGGTCGATGTCGGGTTGCTGAGAACAACGCGGGTGGGTGTATTGAGGGAAGGAAGTTGCCCCTAACCATACAAACCAACCTAGGTAGTCATCATAGGAATATAGTATCATAGTTTCAGCGCATGATATTTTACAATCTTGGAAAAATTCCTGCCAAAAATATTATTTAAGGCTCCGTTCGGCATGTCACTTTTATAGTACGATATAAATTTTGGCATATTAAAGTTTTTATAATATAGGGTGTTCAGCACTGGGCATTACATAATGATATTTTTTATGGTCTTTATAAATTTTTATTCTACAATAATATGATATTATACTTGTAGTACCGGTAGGGCTAAGTTCAGAGTTATGAAATAATATTATGATATGGTTCCGGAAGGCTAGCTTCTAATCCAGTTTTCATACAAAAAGTATAACATTTTTTTTCATGACAGCAACTGTAACACCTCTGAGACATGTTACTCTTTCTGACTGAGTCCACAACCCTGACCTTTAAACTCATAAAATATCACTTACAACATATAAGATTATTTTACAATGATATTATAACAGATTGTACTTACCTAAAGTATTCTAAAACAACATATTTCTACATTACTTCAACCTCATCAATACAGCCAATTACCTGTGAAGTCTATTTATACAATTCTTAGGTCTCTATAAAATACTCTTTTCTTAAGATGTTGTGCAGAAATGGGGTCAAGTAGTATTACAGAAGCTGAACAAAGGAAGGAAAAGCAGTGCACTAAAACAAGGGAGCATGTATGCAACTTTCATGCAGCAAGAAATACCAATACGTCTGATTTGCACCCTTCTCCCATCTCCAGTAAGAAGATATCAAGGAAATACTGGGAGCAGAAAAAGCAATTAGGAGAAGAGTAAGTAAGACAACTTGTTGGCAATGGCTTAGACCTGATTACCAAATGAGAGCAGCACAGTTCTAAGTATTATCCATCGAGAGAGTGAACTTGGAACTATCATAAACGTATGTGGGAGTAGGCCAATTATGTTAAGGCCAATCCACTTAGTGTACAGGAGAGATGTTGGCAGTATTACTCTAAAAAGTGTCAGTCTGAGATCAAGAATCAAGATGCTCTACCCAATCAGCAATGTGTAAGAATCCTGTAACTTTGTTAAGTTTTAACGGTTTATAGTTTCAAGTTAAATCTTAATTAACTGAATGGGGCAGAATAATTTGCAAAAGCAAACATATCTTAGTTAGCCATATCTTGTACGACCACTAAGAGTATTCAAGGAAGAGATTCTGGATCTAGCCTTTTGTAGACTAAAGAGCAAGATGAAGTCTATGCAGAAAAAGGGAAAAACTTCTTTCTTCAATTTATAACTAGACTGGAACTTGCAACTTTATACATTTATAAAGCTATAGCTTAAAGCTGAAAAATAATAGAGAATGGTAGAACTGAATAGAGAGCCAACAGATTCTATTACCACTAAAAAGAATTACAAAGAAATTGCACTTCTTGTTGCTCAGAGTACTAGATGGGGTACTTGGGTAATAAATCAAATTCTCAGACAAGAGGTTGATTATATTCAACATGGAAGACTTCCAGCTCTAGAACAAGACAATTATGCTAAGGTGGCTAGTTGGCTGACAGATGAAGGGACTATGTTGACAATTAGAGAATACATGTCAGTTGCTAGTGATGGTTAGTAACTTCTCTGAATTCTTATGATTTATTAATGAGAAACATAATTAATGATAATACGTAATAGTAATAGATTCTGCAGGGCTGGCACATGTAGTCACAAACTACTAGATGGAAACTTAGAGTCCAAATAGAGGGGAAGGAGCTGGTAAGCAGCAGTTAATTTCAATTGTAGGTATATATAGATGGATTAAGAGTGCTTTATCAAGCTGGTCTGTATGGGCATGGTTCTTAAAACTGGGCTGGAATTGGAAGAAGGTGAAAAAGAGGATTTATAAAGATGGTTATGAGAGAGATAATGTCAAGGCCTATCATGATCATATCTTGCTTCCATGAATAGAGTCCATCCAATCACATATGATAGAATGGAATGATAAACTACAACACATTCCAAAACCTCTGGATCCAGAAGTTAGACTAGTAGTATTTGTTACACATGATAAGTGTACTTTCAATTTGAACAATGGATGGAAGAAAATTTGGATCCATGAGGATCATACACCAATTCGCAAGAAAGGATAAGGCCAAGGCCTGCATGTATTAGACTTTCTCACACCAGTAGAAAGGCTAGGAGATAGAAGTGTTTGCGAGATTTTAAAATGTAGTGGGAATGCTTGGTGGACAGGAAAGCTTCTATTAAAGCAGCTTAAGGAGAAAGCAATATCAGCTTTTGAAGAGGCATTTCCTGGTTGTTAAGGATTATTCACATTTGACAATGTGAAGATTCAACAGAAGTATGCAGCCAATACCTTTTAGGTTAGTAATATGAACCTGACCACAGGGGGTAAAAACACTGTACTGATGAGAGATAGATATTTCATTCATCCTGACAAGCTGAATCCTACATGCCAGCAATGAATGGTATTACCTGATAGATGTCTAAAAAGGTTATGGTTAGTCCTACAAGAATGTGGCTTGTGACCTACAAGCCAGAAGTTACTTACCTTGTAACGTGTTCGGGCCAGGCCCTAGTCACGTAGCGGTACAATAGGAGCAGATGGCTTCGTGATCAACACGAAGTGAGCGCTGCTAGCTAAAGGAGGCTTCGAACGGGGTGTAATAGGAGATCAAAGAAGTAACCGTTCAACCAAGTATATTAAAGAATACTGTCAGTCGAAGTCTGCTATTTCCATCACGGGAATCAGTGGTCTTTAAATACAGCATATCGCTTATCTCCAGTATGAGCGATATTGCAAAACATTGTGTGTATCAACCGATAGCACACGAAACAATACAAGTATCATAAGATACTATTAAACCAAACATAAAACATTGTGTGTATCAACCAATAGCACACGAAATAATACAAGTATCAAAAGATACTATGAAACCAAACATAAAACATTGTGTGTATCAACCGATAGCACA
>PYWC01000001.1:3481540-3526638 GCA_003182015.1 Tuber magnatum | reverse complement strand
CAAGTATATTTAAGAATACTGTCAGTCGAAGTCTGCTGTTTCCATCGCGGGAATCAGCGGTCTTTAAATACAGCATATTGCTTATCTCCAGTATGAGCGATATTGCAAAACATTGTGTATATCAACCGATAGCACACGAAACAATACAAGTATCAGAAGATACTATAAAACCAAACATAAAACATTGTGTGTATCAACCAATAGCACACGAAACAATACAAGTATCAAAAGATACTATGAAATCAAACATAAAACATTGTGTGTATCAACCGATAGCACATGAAACAATACAAGTATCAAACGATACTGTGAAACCAAACATAAAACAATATGTGTATCAAATGATAGCACATGAAACAATACATAAAACAACCTAGTAACCCGTACCAGTTACATACCTAGTATTCAATACATGGAAAAGGTCCCAAGGAAAGCAAGCTGAATCCAAGGTGCAAATTTGCCACTAATGCCGATTGTTGTGCACCTGCTCTTTTATTCTTACAGCCTGACTTTCAAGCACGGAAATGTGAACTACAGGAAACATTAGAGCAAGTAGGATATCTGGTAATATTCTGTCCTGTTTTCTACTGTGAAGTAAATTGTATTAAACATTTCTGGGTTGGGCAAAATTGTATACAAGAGTATATTGTGAATCTACATTTTCCTCTCTTGTTTGAACTGTATCTAAAGCATTAGCCCAGATACCAAATCTGCTTATTTGGAAGTATTATCAGAGAACTCTGCATTTGATGGATACATACCGAAATCATATTGTTTATGGCTCAGAAGACATCAAAAGATATGTATATATAATATATTTCTTGCATTGTCAAATGGTGGAGTCAGCAGTTTATGTAGAGTAGTATACAATTGTACTAATTAAATAATATTTTCATAATGTAATAGGAGTAAATAATGCTAATAGATTTTGATTTAATATCTGCATAATCAAATATCATCATTTGAGTAATATTTTATGAGTTTAAAGGTCAGGGTTGTTGTAACATGTTCAGGCCTGGCCCTAGTCACGTAGCGGTATGATAGGAACAGATGGCTTTGTGATCAACACAAAGCTAGCGCTGCTTGCTAAAGGAGGCTTCGAACGGGGTGTAATAGGAGATCAAAGAAGTAACCGTTCAACCAAGTATATTTAAGAATACTGTCTGTCGAAGTCTGCTGTTTCCATCGCGGGAATCAGCGGTCTTTAAATACAGCATATTGCTTATCTCCAGTATGAGCGATATTGCAAAACATTGTGTGTATCAACCGATAGCACATGAAACAATACAAGTATCAAACGATACTGTGAAACAAAACATAAAACAATATGTGTATCAAGCGATAGCACATGAAACACTACAAGTATCAAATGATACTGTGAACCCAAACATAAAACAATGTGTGTATCAAGCGATAGCATACGAAACACTACAAGTATCAAACGATACTGTGAAACCAAACATAAAACAATGTGTGTATCAAGCGATAGCACACGAAACAAAACATAAATCCTAGTAACCTGTACCGGTTACAGTTGTGGGCTCAGTCAGAAAGAGTAACATGTCCCCGAGGCATTATGGCTGCCATCACGGAAAAAAATGTCATACTTTTTGTATGAAAACTGGATTAGAAGCTAGCTTTCTAGAACCATACTATAAAAACAGAAATAATTGAACCTAGGACTAAGCGGTTGAAATAAGATAGGGCACCTGGAAATTATAGGAGGAAAAGATCTCTTACTTAATTTGGATCCAAGATATGGGATGAGGTCCATGAATCTCAATCTCAGCTTATTATTCTGACTTATAAATGAACAAGAAAACATTCAAAAGTAAACAAAACAGTACATGTAAATATACATTTTCAAACTGCAAAGTAATTTCTCATTCTATCTATCCAGCAAACCCACTCCAAAGATGCCACCAAAACTAGCAGGCAGGACAAAGATCTGTTCCATCCTAGAACCTCTTTCAAACAACTGATTCAGTAACCGGTATGGGTACTAGGTTATGTTTTATACTTTTTTTCATAGTATCTTTTTATACTTGTTATATTTCAAAGGCGTCACTTGATACTTTAAATGTTTTATGTTTTGTTTCATAGTATTATTTGATACTTGCTATATTTCAAAGGTATTACTGGATACTTTGAAAAGAACTATGTTATCACTCATACTAGAGATAAGTGAGAACGTATATTTAAAGACTGCTGATTGCATGATAGAAACAGCAGACTTCAACTGATAGTATTCTTAATATACTTGGTTGAATGGTTACTTCTTAATCTTCTTTTACACTGTCTCAAAACCTCCTTTAGTCTATACAGCTTTTGCCTCTTGTCGACCAAGCAGGCTACCTGTTACTATCATACACAAAGCATGATTAGCACTCTAGGTGTAAACACAACACAGATTTTATGCTAGAACAAAGCAAAAACAAGGTTCAAAGTAAAAGGAACTTTCTGAGAAGCTTTGGGCACTGCCAAAACCAGTCCAAAACCCCTATCGCTCAGATGCTGTTGGTTATAAACTTTGTATATTGTCTTACTGGCAGATACCAACTATACCAATTAGTTCAAACCAGAAATGTAAGCCAATATGCCATGAGGTAGCAGAATAGTTTAAGCTTTCAGAGGGAAACTTATCTTATTAGAAAAATGAGGAACTAGAGAGAGAGATTAGTGAGCAGAGGAAAAACAAGTACAGAAAAGAGGAGGGAGGACAAAAACAAAAATGGAAACTAATAGAGTGAGATATCTATGCTAGATTCTGGGTCCAGTGCACAAAAGGAGGAATCGTTCGCAGAGTCTGGTTTCACTAAATTAGCAGAGAGCTTTACAAGAAGCAATGCCTATCAGATTTGGAGTTACCTATTGGGTTCTGGTTCTCCAATAGCTGGGTTAGAGGATTTCTCTATTGGCACCAAATGTCACTATGATGTGTAACTAATAAAGTCAGTCAACTTTCATTGGACTTTGGTGTAGCAATACTCAGTTGGATGTGCTTTGACTGGCAGAACTCACAACTTTGCCCTGATCATAAAAGAGGATTAGGGAACTCACTAGTGACTATTGGCTGATACAGACTATCGAATATCGGCAATCTAGACTAAACATGGCTACTATTTGAGTATTTAGAAGGACATACATACAATTGTAATGACCCAGCATGCATGAGCTATGGCAGCCAGAACCTACACCCATACAGGTAGCCAGGAGGTAAACTGGTAGGAACTGGCAAGCAAGTTAGTCCTTGACCTATGGAGACCCGATGGCCCGGGCTCCGAGACAAACAGAATCAGCTGGCCAGATACTTAGGTAACTGAGCACACCCGGGAGTGGTGTCAGTGTACTTAGGGACCTCTGAAGGGGCAGTTACTCAGTTAGACTGGGTAACTGGAGAAAGGTCAGAAGCGTCTATCTACGGTGACGGAGTAGACAGGGTAACAGGGAAAAGTCATCTTGTCCACCGGACAAGGTTACCCTACCCTCAGGCTCAGGTCACCCTGCCATGAGGCTCGGGTTACCAAGTCCAAAGTCCTGAGTTACCCTACCTTTCAAAACGAAGTCCCTCGGGGAGTTTGGGAAAAATGACTGGAATGTTTGTCACACGAAGCCATGCACAATATAGGAATCTGGGGTTCCGAGGGATGCTATTGGGTGAGCTATGCAGCTCTGAAGAAGCTGTAAATTGGAGACATTATTCCAATCATACCCCTCCGGCCCCGCCTTGAGGCCCACACATCATGGGCAAATAGTTATGTAGTTGTGTGCAGTCTAGCAAAGAGGAATCTTTGGAGACCTGCTTGCAACACCGTATACGTCGCTGCCGTCCGGTCGACCGTAAGCTGTTCACAGGATATACAAGGTAGCATAGGGTGGAAGGTGGAGTACCTTCTCCAAGGTGTTCGGAGTAAAAAGGACCAAAACTGACGGAGTTAACGGGTGTTAACCGTAGAGGTCCCAAAGGTAGTCCTGGGCAGTGCTGGGGTGACTGGGAGAGTTTTACACCTACCAAGCCCGAAAGTGTTCCCAATACCATAGGCTCTAAAAGGGAAGTGCAGAGATACTAAAAGCATGATTCCTACCATGGGTAAGGTAGATCCCAGGTAGTAGTCATGGGTAGCGCCCCTTGGATCACTGCCAGACTACCGTATCCCATGGAAGACACTGGAAGCCCGCAACTTGTAACCAGTAGATAGATAAACCACTCACGGTAGCTTCCGGAGCCAAGTAGAGATCAATGCATACGGGAAGGGTGTCATAGATAGTCCAGTTCATCAGGTGTCTTGACTGTTAGCCACTGACAAGACCTCGATGCAAAGAAGTTTTCACTCCGGTGGGCAAAATGGGAATGCACCGTAGAAACGATAGCCACATAAGGTGAACGCCAACTAGACTGTGTCGACACATGCATGCCCGAAGGGTGTGCCAGGAGATGTGTCGGACTACCCTTAGCAGAGAAGGGTGTGCTCGAATAGTTGGAGTAAACTGATAGGGGAGTTTCTGATATAAGATAAAACTACCTGAAAGTCTATGCGAGAACTCTCCTACTCCAACATTCAATCCTCTCAAGATCTTAATTGAGTGAAGCATCAGGCTTAATGATATTAAGTTTTGCCGTTTACTTTACTCTTACATTTGGGTGAACCTTTGGTGATAAGTTTGAAGTTGTTCGGTGCAGTCGCAACCTTGGGATCCATCTTCCTAGGGGTGCCCCATTACAACAATCAAGTTGGCAAGAAAACTATTTGGATACAAAGTAGTCAGTCTGGATAGGATAAGTACCAGGAGATAATACAACTTACCATTTTTGCTGATAGTATCTTCAGGGTAAAGCCATTGATTTTGTTTCAGAGTCTGAGGATTGGTGGTACAGTAGTTCAGGAGAAGGGACTCTATGATCCATAAGTTATCATTAAATTCAATTTGAAAGTATATGCAAATATGCAAAACTTCTTTAAATGGATCAAGGAACAGTTTGTGCCAGTTCTAGATGGTGAACCAACCTTGTTAGTACTTGATCTTTTTGCAGCACACAAAACACTAAAAGTACTTGATACGTTTCTTGCCAATAATATCACCATCAGCATGGTACCTAGTGGCTGTACCTTGTTGGTATAGTCTCTTGATATTAGCATAAATTATTCATTTAAAGATATTTTGAAGGTATGTAAACTTACTTACCTTCTCGAAAAAGATTAAACCAAAAAAAAATAACTTCTTCTCAGAGCCTCTTCAATATGGCTAGTTTCTAATTTACCAATCATGTTAGCAGGAAGTACTGGAAGAAAAGTTGGAAGTTGTGGAAGCAGAAGAAGAGAAATTACTTGAATCTGGAGGAAGGTTAACAGGTAGTATGATAGGAAGAAGGAGGATACTTAGTACCTGGACAGTAGGAGAGGCATGGGAGATATTATCATGAGAAGGAGTGGAGGTTGTTCAAAAGACCTTTTGTGTGATTGGGTTAGCAACTCTAATTGATAGAAGTTGTGATAATAATATTTCTGTAAAAGAGACGAAGAGTGCTTACCTTTCTGAGAGGTTAAAGAATTGGCACGAGGGAGGCATTGGAGTTGAAGATATTGAGTGGGTAGAGGACTAGAGCAATGAAGTGGAAGATGTTGAATGGGCAGGAGAGGAGGATTCTGTTGAGTTAGTTGTAGCAGAAGATAATTTAGATGTTTTCTATGAAAAAGATTAAAAATGCCTGAAACTAATATTGTCTAACTTGTCTTGTACTACCTTGGCAAGACTTACCTTAATCAGACCTCTTAGCACCAGGTTCAATTATTCCAGTTTTTATGGTAGGACTCTGCGTATATTTTTTTATGTCGCAATAAAGAGTTTTTTTTTTTTTTAAAAGAAAGTGAGGAATACAATCAACACTCTTATCTCTACTACACTTTTATTAGGCTCTTTTTGTGATGAATAAACATTTCTTACCTGATAAGCAGAGTGTAAATTTTTTTTAATATAAGTGGGATTTTTTTTCTAAACACATAGAGGCTATTTGGTGCAAGCAGTGAGTCAATTCAAAATGTATTTTAAATCAGTTAGAAAGGTTACAAACTTGGGTTAATAGGTATTAAGGTATGTTAAATTACTACTCTAACCCAATTCTTAGCAAGCTAATAGTTTCAAAACATATTTTGAATTGATAAACTACTTGTATCAAATGGCCTCTTGGTTTGTCTTTAACACCTATGGTACCCTAAGCTGAGCTGTATATTATAACTGTTTTTTCCCCCCCACTATTGCAAAATATTTGCTATACACATATAATATTATATTTTTTTTACCTCAGAATTTTATTATTAGAATATATACTATTTTCGACTTTATTGTGATATGTTTTTATTGGTATCAGACATGCCGAACAGAGCCTAAAGTTTAAAAAGAAGTGATCATTGACCGGTTCAAGTGATCTAAAGTCTAGCAATGCCCGAGGAACTAGTGCTTGCTTCGCTCGCTAGAGAAGGGTTTAGAGGAAGGCAATGATGGGGAGTTCCTTTTTTTTTTTCCGCTTATTACCGCATGATTATCTCTCGTAGGCGAGTGACGGGGCTGTGATTTATGGGCTTCAAATTTAATGGGGGTGGAGCCATGGTTGACTTGAGAAATTTGTTAGATTAGGTGAATACCACTTTGACTTCTAATTCCTATAGTAGTATTGTACTTGTGCTTAAAAGGGGGGGGGGGTCGCGATATATCTACAGTTTTCTTTACAATCCGTCCAGGACCGGGGCGAGCGAGGATCTGCTCACTAGCAAATTCGTAGCTTAACGTGCTGTGAGGGTTGATTCTCAAAACAATTTTAAGGCTGAACCAGTGTACTTACCAAAGACCGAGAATTGCCAATAATAAATCCAAGTTTGCTCTAAAGTTAATCTTAGAACTCACGTTCTCTACTCGAGTGATGGGAGTCTCTATTACGCCGTGGCCGTTTAGAGGAGGATACCGTGGTAGGGGATGTGTATTTCCTTCCCTATCCTTGGGTTTTTATGTTGACGCGGTACTGTCGGACTACTTCCGGTGCGTGCGCTCTTTTGTGGGTTTTTGCAACAGCAAGTTCTGCATAGCATCACCGGGGGATTTGAAGGGGCCCAACGGAGGATACGGGAACTTTAACGATAACGGTAGTTCCGGATAAAGGAAGAAATCACAATCACGAGAGGTGCAACCTGGTTCTTTGATGGATCTTCAATTCCACGTTTCATCTGCAAGGTGGACGCCAAGAGGGAGAGAGGGGAAGAAAAATTGGGAAAGAAAAGGTTATGCCCAGTGTTTCCCCTCTGTCCTCATTGTTCCTCTTCCCTTCCATCACCCGTTCAGCTGCTCCTATAGATACTTGTACTATGATTCCACATACTAGGATAATATCGAGGAATTCATAACTGGCAAACAGGGCGACATCACTGCGAATACCTTTGTCACCACCCACGAGTCAATCCGGACGCCTGGCAGTACAGTACTGTACAGTACTCATTTTGCGGCAGTGATGCCAAAGCCTACCTTTTAGTATTGATAATCTGGTGACGATTGAGTTAGAATGGGTTCGCAAAGACAAGACCAGAGGTGTGACAAAGCAACCAGGGCTCTTCTTCAGTTTGGGGCCAAACCGGCAACTTATTGCCTCGTGGAGGGTGGAGATAACAGTATGGTAGGTTGGTTGCGGCAAGATAAGATAAGGGTGGGGAGCACAAGTTTCCTGCTTGGTTGTCCCACGGTTTTTGCCTTGGCGAGGAAATGGGTGGATAGATAGTGCAGGTCACCGGACTGCGGCTGTGTTTCTTTTGGTGGCAACGCGTTAAGAAAAAAGCAACTTCGATCTTGCGGCTCGGCTAGCGCTAGAACGCTTTCACTTTTCATCTTCCACCTTTGCCAGACCCGCCCGTAAGATCACTTTCACCCTCTCGTTAGACTGCCTCCTTTCTTTAGATCCACTAACAGCACCGCTACCACCACCGACAACGAGAAGAACAACGGGCAAGACAAGATGGGTTCTGCAGCATGTCAAAACCCGACTGTTACTATAAACAGCAACGTCGGTAATGTGTTAGACAGTTATAATGTGTGGAATAACTGCGAGATATCCGTGTCGGACGAGAAGCGCCAGATTCTTGAGTGGTTGTCCCCCTTGACACCTCGGGAGAGGCATCAGGCTGTGAGTGAGGGTCGGCTGGATGGAATAGGGGACTGGCTTCTCCGAACGAATGAATTTGAGAAATGTCATACCGGCGAGGATCAGGCAGTCAATCCTGTGTTATTCTGTTATGGCAATCCAGGGGTGGGGAAGACGTATCTGAGGTGTGTAAAGTAGCTCTGTTAAAATAGCGTGCAACACTAAGTGCGCAAACACTAGCTCTCTTGTGATAGATACGCTTTGCGATGCGATTGATGGAGATAATGTGGACTGAAGGCGTGAAACACCTTGCATTGCGACTTCTTCAACAAGATGCGAACAACATATCGGCTACCATCCTCTTGCGTGAGCAGCGTGTTGACTACTCGTCCTGGGGAGATCGTTTCCTGGGCGAACATCCTGATCTTCGGGGGTATACTGGACTTCACTGTATCGTATACTTGGGGATTGCTGAAATAGCGATCGCTATGTTGGGTATGAAAAGATGGGATTTGAACGGACGTGATGCGAACGGTGCAACACCTTTAATATGGGCTGCTAAATACGGGAATTATATGCTGGCCAGGCTGCTTCTCGAGCAGGGCGACGTCAACCCCACTTTATCCGATAACCTGGGCCTAACACCGCTCACGCATGCTGCAAAGGCTGGACATGAGGCCACGGTTAAGCTGCTCTTGGAGCGAGGGGATGTCAATCCCGATTCGCCGGATGAGGACGACCGGGCGCCACTGTCATATGCTGCCGAATCTGGATATGAGGGCATAGTGAAGCTACTCCTAGAGCAAGGGGATGTCAATCCTGACTCGTCGGATTGGCAACGCCGAACGCCGCTGTCGTATGCTGCCGGGTTCGGACATGAGGGCGTGATGAAGCTACTTCTGGGGCGAGGGGGTGTTAACCCTGATTCGTCGGATGTGGATGGCCAGACTCCACTCTCACACGCTGCCGGCTCTGGATTCGAGGGCGTGGCAAAGATACTCCTGGGGCGAGGGGACGTCAATCCCGATTCGTCAGATAGATATGGCGGCACACCACTATCATATGCTGCCAGATTTGGGCGTGAGGGCGTGTCGAGGCTACTATTGGAGCGAGGGGATGTCAACCCCGATTCGTTGGATGGGGGTAGCCAGACACCACTATCATTTGCCGCCCGGGCTGGGCATGATGGCATTGTGAGGGTGCTCCTGGAGCGAGGGGATGTCAACCCCGATTCGCCTGATAAATATGGCCAGACACCGCTATCACGATCTGCCGAATCTGGACGCTTGGGCGTGTTGAAACTACTCCTAGAGCGAGCAGATGTTAATCCCAATTCGTCGGATGAGGGGGGCCAGACACCGCTATTGTACGCTGCCGGTTCTGGACGTGAGGGCGTAGTGAAGCTACTCTTGGAACGAAGGGATGTCAATCCCGATTCGTCAAATAAACATGGCCGAACACCGCTATCACTTGCTGCTAGTTCTGGGCATGAGGGCATAGTGAAACTACTGTTGCAGCGAGAGGATGTCAATTCCGCTGCCCCTGACAAGGATGGCCGGACGCCGCTATCATATGCTACCGCATCTGGACATGAGGGGGTGGTGAAGCTTTTTGAACGCGGATCTACGGCGACGATCGACAACGAAACGGCGAAACGATCGACGACGAAACGGCGAAACGAAACGCCAAGCGCCTACTCACGAAAATGATCGCACCACTCAGGATCGTGAAGACCTTTCTCTTCAGCTACTGCAACATCAACTAACGGTAGAGACAGGAGTAGATATAATGACAACAACACCCAAGTCCTCCTATCCTTCCACACAGGTCCATGCTATTGCTCGTATGCCTCTCCTTCCCTTTGCTCTGACTCCTGTGCTAACAAAGGAAGGACAAACTCTCGCTGCCCATAGTCCCCGGGCATCCAACTTTCCGGCTTTCCTTACGGCCTTTGCGCCTTTCCATGCATTCTCTCCGGCGGATGCATTGATCCAAAACCTCCGCGCATTCTTGCATCTGAAATGCTTTCCCGAAAAGTTAAAACATGCCTGAACATGCCCGAAGCCAAAACGCGCTTCCAGAAACGATCAACAAACTATCGTGAGAGCATGCCGAGCAGCACCTCGCGATTTCCAACAAAGCTGTTATCAGAACCAAGGTCTTTTAGTCACGAAACATCACAAACCCCTGGCGTCACACAGCTGGTCTCGGTCCCCGCTGCAAGTTCTCGAGAGGAAGTGAAATTGGGTCTGGCATCGCAACGAGAAGGCATTATCCCTCGTACGAGACATGAGATCGCGGGAGCCATTCCTCTCTCCCCTATGGAGCATCCATAGGAGTAGATTACCTGGAGTTTCTATGTATGCCGGCCGCTTTCTTTCTTTCTTTTCCTTCTTTGGTTAAGTTTAATTTGGAGTGTGAGTCTGAGTGCGGGGATATGTTGTATGATTTCAATGCTAGGAATGAGTGTGGATTATTTAACGTACGATAGCGATTGTATCGGTAGTGTTTCCTTCTTTTTCTTTTCTTTTCTTCAGGGAGAAAGGGTTTTGCCCTTCCTCTCCGGGGTTGTGGTAGATCCTGGGCGGTTTGCCGAGCCATTTGTATACTGCTTGTCTGTTATATTATATACTTGGTTGGAGGTTGCGGGAAATTGACAAGTTTTTAAGTTTTTTTTTTCAGCCGAAAGTGCCGACTGGAAGAATGACTAACAGTGACTTAACATATTGAATTACTGGGAGTCATTTACTGGGCGCGTATTAATTCATGCGTATTAATTCATAGCTCAGCGTATCATAGCAGTTCTCAGGGGCTATAAGTTCAAGTTATTATACCATTAATTATAGACAAATAATCATAATATCCGCTACAGTGTTGATGGTGCCGAATTTACCTGCTACATGACCCTAAAGTTTAGGCCCGTGTAGTTGGTTTTGGAATATTCCGGAGATGGGTAGTCGAGTGATATCCCGTGCATTCAGGTAAAGATAAATTCTTTTCCTGTAACCCAAGCAGTGAACCTATGATAAAAACTTCTGCTTCCTTTATAGATTGGAATAATTTGTGGCGGTATGGAACGGGAGTATCGCTTTGTCATGAACTATTATTCGGTTGTCCTTGAAGGCTTGTCCGCTTAATCTGGGATCGTCGTTCACTGCGGGCGATTCATATGTCAATACACTGCTAACCGCATTTAGAGTCATATGCTAGTATTGCTCATCTTTGAGGTTGATTGTGCCAATAAATAAGAATCAGCTAATCTGATTGGTCTGTCTTTGGTGACTTGCAGGGAAATCCCACACTGATAATGCTGCTAGGGATAAAAGATATAATAATATATCTGATACAAATAGGAAGTAAATTCATAAGCATCTGGGGTCTGGACCACCATATGTAGTCTCTTTGAGAGTCCTAAACTTATAATCAAACTTAAATCTTACAATACAATAATAAAAGATTCATATAAATGGTCTCCTATTTTAGCACCGTATTCAGTTTCTATTTCACCGATTCTGCATTTTCCTGTACCTCAAATATTAGTGTATAGTTATGCAGGCTGGGTAGCAAAGGAGCTTCTAGATTTTCAATTACATACCATTTTTCTGAATAATTATCTGGACTTTAGTGTTGTCAATTCCTTTTTGGAAAAGCGATGAAATCACTCACTCTTAGAGCACGGTGGACTGACAATGCTGGGTTGACTGAACCCCTGCGGGCACTGCCCCCTCCACAGTGATTCCTAATAACCTACGGCTGCGGCTGGTTGGTAAATTCCGCCAAAGCTTTCCTGTTCCCACCAGGAGGGTGCCTAGCTATTTCTCCATAAACGGCAAAGTATCCTACTCTGGCGACATTGTTCTTATATGGGTGCAAGCCTATTATCCAACCGGTTCGGGGGTTCAAGAGTGACTTGGCTGTCTAAACATCACCATATTGCTCTCTGATTATGCCTGGAGAGTTCACGCATGGTTTGGCCCGTCCGGGGATTTTCTCTGATGAGCAAACTCCGTTGGCAAACCGGAGCGGGGTCGATGTGCTGTTGCTCGACATGCAGGCGTATACATTAACGGGCTTTTGCACCGAACCATAAAAGCAAACCCAGGAATTGACACCATAGGAATGTGGTAATTGGGGTGCGTGTTATTTTATCTTGAAAAAACCCTTACCAAAAAATATTGGCTAAAACCTAGAGAGAGGGGCGATTACGGGCCGATTTCGGATGATGGGAGCTAAGGAGCTGGTAAGTACTAATTTGGGATGGGAAGTATTGCGAGTTCGGGTCTGCACTGAGCGGAGGCAGTTGGACATTAAAGAATGGGCCCCGAGTCACTCTTTTGCTGGATTGAGAGCCGGGGTGGTTCTGCCTTGATGTCTGTATTCGGGGCAGGCAGACTCACAGTACGCTGCGGGAGACAAAGGACCACCATCCCCCCCCCACTTCTACCCCGCCACCGATAAGCGTATTAAAAATACAAGTACTGCTGAAAGGTTGGCGCCGGCCGGTGAAGTTCCCAATTGCATAGAGGAGTATCGGTTCCATGGAGGAATTGATATGATACTTGATGCAGACACTGATAGTTAGGAGTGTGGCTAGGGGGTTTTTCTTGGGACGGGGGTGCTGGAAAGGTTCTAAAGCTGGAAATTTAGAGGATAGCTTATTTGGGGGGCAGAGGGGGACATTTTCTCGTGGTGGATGGGGTTGGGTATTGAGGGGGGTTCGGGGGTGCTGATGTTTGGGCTGGCGCCCCAAAATGGGCCGCTTTTTTTTTGCCATTTCCATTTCTCTGCTGAACATGCGATGCGTGCTACGACCGTACCAGCCGCTGGTACTGTACCTGCTCGTTACGATTGCACTGTTTTTGACGAAACATGCTGATTTTTGCTGCATGCCTACCTAGTACTAAGATGTAGAAAGGTTTAAGAATTGCTTTCGACAGAGAGCTTAACCCGAGGCTCCACATAGCTAAAAACGATATTACAGAAGCTTTGATGCAGGATCCCAAGGTCTGAGTTCTGCAGATGAGGGCAGAAACTTACTGCAGTATACCATTGACGGGTATGGTGACCTGCCTGGTATAATGAACGTCAGCGGCATCTAGTAGCTCGCAACTGCAGAGTCTATTTCTCTGGAACTCCCTTGTTAATGGGATTGATCTCCGTGAAGCTACGAAGCGAAGAGAGGTTTCTGTTAAGAACTTTCTGGTTCTCCGGGCGTAGCTCGGTCCGGTACGGCATGGCAATGCGATGCTATGCCCCCCCTCACGGATTTCTATGGATTTTTGGGCTGGAATGAAGTGGGTTTGCTCCAGATCTCTTGGTCAACACGTAGGGTGGTCAGAGGAAGCCGAAGAATACACATGTTGAAGCTCTTGATAAGCAACTTACCCCCTAGATTCTAGGGATTAGAAACCGGTACTGTAGAGTAGCTTTCTTTAGCTAGTATGTTTAGACCTCACACACCGTCTGACGAGTTATTTGGCGAGTGATATCCCGCGGATTGATTATTACTTAGCTTGCTGGAGCAGGGTTCTACAGAGGGCAAAGCTATGATAGTTATTTTTCGCTTATTACGGTATTTTTACCTACCACAAGCAAGCCACAATGCTGTAAGTTATCCTGCCCCAAATTGGATAGTGGGGGAGGGGCGTTTAGGTTGAGAAATTCGTGGTACTTGTGCGAGTGGTGTACGGTACCGGTACTGTAACTGGATGGTGGATTGTGACATATCTCGCTTTATCTTTTACACTTCCTCCAGGGCGGCGGGCCAAGTGAGAGCTTGCGTATTAGTATAATGTAAGATTATTTCTCAAATTATGCAAGGGTTGGACTACACGTACAGTAGTGTGTTTAAATTTGCTAAAGGCTGAGGGTTGCCGACAAAGCCCAAGGTAGCACAAGAATCAGCCCTAGTGTTCAAGCTCTTGGTTCAAGTAATGGGAGCTTCTACTGTGTTGTGGCTGTTTGGGAGGGAATATCACAAGAGAGGGGTCTATCCCTCTATTCTGTGTGGGCACTAGTGTCACTTAATTTCAGGCCTTTGTTTTTCTTAGGTCGTGCGGAAGCTTTTACCGGGTTTCTTGTTCAACTGAGATGTGTTAGCCTCACCTTATGAGTACCGGCAATATTACACGAAGATGATCTCTTTTTTCCTGGTCGTACAGTCGCCCCACTATATCGTGCCTGGGTCCCCGGTCCCGTGTTCTCCCGTTCCCTTGGGGAAAGGGTTTTCAATTTCGGGGGGTTACTCAATTCCCTATATTTGGGTTTTCTGCCAATCCAAGAACCATGCGGTTCTCTGGGCTGGGTGAACCCCCTCAAGAGTATGGTGCTAGAAGTGAGCTGAATTTTCAACAGCCGTATGATTACCTTGCCATTGAAAGACTATTCGCACCATGATTCTCCCTACGGTAGTGCTTGCACAGCACTGTAGAGTGCTCGAGTGATTTGGGGGAAAGCTACTTGTAAGTGTCGTGTGGTATCAACTTACCGGCACTGGAAAAAATAGGGATATTGGTTTTGGCAGTTTTACCTGTGTTGTGCATTTTGACCGATTTGACTTCTTCGTCTGGCCCACTTCCTGGTCAGGTATGCAGTGTAATGCTCCTATGGCTACGTCTACCGTCAGTGGAAATGGACAAGATCTCTGGATTGTTCGCTGCGGGAACCCACTCCATTTGTACCAGGCGGTAGGTGACCGGCTATATCAAGTCTGACGAATTTTGCTGCGGTTTGTCTTGGGACAGCGCTGAGCTTTGATGTTGGTTTGGCACTGCACTGGTGCTATACGAGTGGTGCAGCGATGAATTTTAAAGACCCGTAACGTCTCCCCTTTAGGATCGATGATCTGGTAGTCAGCGAATACAAGGTTTAAAGGTAGTCATTGCCTTGGAGTGGGTTTGCATACTGTCAGGCATCTCCGAACAACTGAGGCTCTCCTTTGCTGATGGTTGGCAGCCGCAATATTAGTATCCAGAGGGACGGGTAAAAAGGCAGCTGGTTAACAGCATCAGACGGGGGTGGTGAACACGGCTCTCCT
The DNA here is from genome assembly GCA_003182015.1 of Tuber magnatum. Taxonomy (NCBI): domain Eukaryota; kingdom Fungi; phylum Ascomycota; class Pezizomycetes; order Pezizales; family Tuberaceae; genus Tuber; species Tuber magnatum. The sequence goes on along the minus strand of PYWC01000001.1, from coordinate 3,511,480 downwards.
GCTATGCTCGTGAACACGCCTATGACTTCGTATTGAATTGATTTGATAGAGATATATTGCCCTGGAGCCACCCGATCGGAGCTCCCTCTCTTTTGCCGGCGACGCAGCGGTGGAGAGGCCGCACAGTCTGGCGGCCCGGGTAGCTGTACCAAGATTCCGGTCACCTCAAGGGATGCTCCACGACCATCAAGAGTTTGACAGCACGCCGATAGAGTGCCCCACAGCTCAACCATAATGTCAGCTCAACGGAAAGTGTATTACATCGGATGAGAACGATATGCCAACAAAACACCAATTTAAGTATGAATTAAAAACGTTTGGAACTCGCGATTCTCATCCCGATCCTTTGCCACAATACCCTAGCGTTTTTATGGTTTGTTCCACTGCTTTTTTACCGTGTGTCTTGGGCTATTTGGGGTTTATTTAGCCTTCCTCACTTGCTTCCCGGTGCTATCTTGCTCATTCTGCAGGACCACCGACCTAAATTTTCGGGGATACCGGTATACAACACCGCCCTACCAAATTTGTTCTGTAATATTATCGCATACTTTGGCCTTGCGGAGCCGGCAAATTTGATTGCTTTTGTGTTTCAAAGGTCCTAAAAAGCTTCCGCTCTACTTACTTACTGTGCACCCCACTCCAAGCTCAACCTCGGATATTGAGTGTCACTAGGAATCCGTTTCATGGAAGAGTATCTATGCTTTTCAACCTGTCCTAGCTACTTCCAAACCAGAAATAGCTTAGCCCTGAACACTGATTTCGTGTGTTTAAATAGCTCGGGGGTGAGCATCGGTCAAGCAATGCGAATTACGTAGTGGGGTAGCTCAAATGTGGTTGCACAAATTTTTGGGGAATGAAAGAAACTGGAGCACTCTTGGCGCAGCGGTTATGGAAGACACCATTCTCTGAGTGCACGAGAAGGCCTTGGAAGCAACTAGAGGATTTCAACAGACATGCCCTTCACACCGGGTGTCATAGATAAGACTATTGATGGTGTATCAGGGACTGTGGGAGCTTGTAGGAAACCAACTCCAAACGCCCAAGGGTAACTGGGGCTGCAGAGAGAAGACAGCTGCGGGGAAAAATCAAGAAGATAGAAATGCTGGGGTATGGTGTCACGGGATGGAATAGGATTCATGAGTTTAGAAGCTGTTAACTCATAAGGTCAGTGTTTTGTTGCATAAATGCATATTTCTCATCACATGTGATAAATTCCTCGTTGAGCTGTTACTATCGTTGAACGATGGATTACTCGTACTCTAGCCGAGTGCCTTTAAACTTGGACGGTCGCACAGTTTCCTTCGAAGTGACGGGAACCTTGGCGGGGTTAGTCCCTGCAAAACCTTAACTTTCGATCTTCTCCCACCTTCGCCCAAACCCACTCCAAAAGTTCCTGCCGCTCTCTTGTTAGCCTCCTTTTTTTGATACACGAACAGCACCACTGCTACCACCAGCAGGAAAAGCAGTAGGCAAGATGAGTTTTGGAGCATATCAGAATCCCACCATTATTGTAAACAACAACGTCGGTAATGTGAGTGGCAGTTACAATAACTACACGGACGAGAAGCGCCAGATTCTGGAGTGGTTGTCTCCTTTGGCACCGCGGGATAGGCACCGGGCCGTGAGCGTGAGCCGGATGGATGGAGTAGGAGGATGGCTTCTTCGGACGAATGAGTTTGAGAAATGGCGTATAGGCGAGGACGAGGCTGTCAATCCTGTGTTGTTCTGTTATGGGGATCCGGGGGTGGGTAAGACGTATCTGAGGTGTGTAAAGCAGGCCTACAGGAATAGCGTGCTAAACTAAGCGTACAAACACTAACCGTGCCAAGGTTGTGGCATAGCCACAACCCAAGCTTGCTCGTTCGCAAACTTGGGCACCTCGCTCCGCTAGGTGCCCTACAGCTCAATGCCAGATTCGGCTCAACGCCAGATTTTACCAAGCTATAGAACTTAAAATACAATATTTCCACCATGCTTGCTTCTTTCCTTCTCCTTTGCTCTTCTGTTCCTAGTAGACCTTTTAAGCTCCTGAAAGATTGGTTTTCAAATTTTTTTCGGTCACGAAGAGCTTTTTTTTTTGCCTGTTCAAGCTGTCTCTCCGCCTGCTCCAACTTCTTCTGCACATCCTCTTCCTGCCTTTTACGTACTATCGCTCGAGCTTGATGGGCATAAAGGACACCTCCTTTCTGAAGTGAGTGTCATGAGCGGTTCTGGCGAGTGGCTTGTGCTAGTTGGGCTGCTTGGGTATTTCCTAGCTCTTCAGAAGCCTGCGCTCCAGTCTGTGCCTGTATAAGGCTACCCTTGATGTAGCGCCCTAAATTGGTCTTAAAGGTAGGAGATACTGGATCGGCCGCCTCCAGGTATCGTGCCTGCCATGTCAAGGACCGAACTGTATAGGGCGTAGATGGTGCCGGAGAGAGGGTTGGCGGAGGAGTCGCGGGTTGGGTGTTGTAAGCGGTATTGGAAGCGGTATTGGTTCTATACTCCTGAAGGCGAGATAAAACGATATCAGGATTGTAGGGTATGAGACCGGTTTTCCGAAAGGTGGAGATAATAGTGCTGTCCTTGAAGGCTTGTACTTGAATGGAATTCAGAGCCGTAAGGAATTCTACCTTATTGAAGTCGGAACACCCGGTACGAGTGGCTCTATCGATCGCCTCTGCATGATAGTGCTTTAAGGGCTGAAACACAACTACATCAAGTGGTTGAAGCAGATATGTACTGTGCGGTGGGAGGCAAAAGGGAATAATCGCCTTCTTGTCACAAAAGGTAATAAAATCTCTCGTACAGTGACAGCCATGCCCATCAAGTAGGAGAAGCCGATATGTCCCTACCTGACTCCGCGCAGAAAATTGCTCGAAGTGATACAGCCAGTCCAAACAAAGCTCATCGTTTGAATAGCCTGTTTCAGATACGGACATCAAAACATCATCTTCGATATCGGTCTTTGTAGCCCAATCCTCCATATGCATCACGCCCGGCAGTATCACCATCGGGGGAAGGACAAAACCGTCACCGCTAATTGCTTCACAAGAGGTAACAATCTCACGGTTCGTAGAACTTGCCAAATAGGATTGCCGATCGGGGTCAAGGGTGACAATGCATTGATCTTTGCCGATGCCGATATGGAAACCTGTCTTATCGAAATTATAGACATCTTCGGTCTGAATACCTTTGATATCTATCACATGCTTGAAGCGGAGAAACCAATCCAATATGTCTGCAGGATTGTGCGCATTCTTTCTCTCATGCTCTAAAGTCTTCTGTTTTCTCACATGAAACTCGGGATGTCACTCAAGAAAGCGACTTGTCCAAGCTGAACTAACTGTGGGTGGTGGAGAGCTAGGATCTATACTTGGGTGATTTCTGCGCATGATACTATTTGCTCAATTGGTGATCATGGAAATGCGGGCGGAGGTTCCAATCTCATCAAGGCGCCGAAGATAGAGCCCAACAGCAAGTTCTTCCTCTGGCGCAAGCTTTCTGTTTGCAGGAAGTCGTTCATTTCGTGCTTGACGGCCATTCCATCCCCCTCGAAGGCGGGTCTCGGGAACCTCAAACTCACAGGCAGCAGCCGCAACATTTGGCTTCTCACCTTTCAAAAGCTTCTCACAGGCAAGCTCAATCCTGGCTTCAATCTCGGCATACTGCTCACTCATTTTGAAAGAGTTGCGNTGAACACTTCCTCTATGGTGTTGAGCCGAATCTGGCGTTGAGCTGTAGGGCACCTCCTTGAGGTGCCGCAAGATTTGCAACTGCGCGCAGTTACACAATCGGCGGGAACCTTGGCACGGTTAGTTCTCTTGTGATAGATACATTGTGTGATGCGATTGGTGGGGACAACGCGGCCGTCGCTTGTGTGTACAGTACTGCGATTTCCATGCCCATAAAGGACAATCGGCTGCTAGTGTGTTGGCGGCTCTTCTGAAGCAACTTGTCGCGGGGATGGAACGGATCCCGGGGGAGATAAAGGACGCCTTTGAGAAAGCAAAGAGAGAGGTTGACGGTCGGGCTCTCCGGCTCCCTGAAATACGTGCGATGCTCGTCAGGTCTCTCACATCTTTACGACGGGGGTTTGTCTGCATTGACGCTATAGACGAGTTCCCCACGAAACATCGACCTGAACTTTGGGACTCTAGGCAGTATATCATCCGGGAGTGCCCCAACGCTCGGCTATTTGTTACCGGGAGGCCACACATTCGGGAGGAAGTGAGGAGATATTTCCCGGAATATCCCGATTTACCCCCCATAAAGCCCACAGACGGGGATATCGGGAGATATATTGCCGTGAGATTGAGCGGGGACTTAGAGCTGGATGCAATGGATGAGGAATTGGAGGCTGAAATTCTCAGAATTATTCCGGACAAGATCTCCGGAGAGTATGTAACACCTGTGGATAGTGAGTCCAAGGCTATCAGCTGATAGTAGTCTCTAGGTTTCTTCTTGTTTCCCTCATTATGGATGCAATTCTGGAAGATGCGACAATACACCAGAGAAGGCAAACACTTCATCGGATGGCCAACGGCTTTGGTTTAGATGATGCATACAGCGCAACATTGAGTCGCATACGAGAGCAGGGGGGAAACAAAGCTAAGCTTGGAATGGGGGCGCTGATGTGGATCTCACATTCCGAACGGCCATTGAAGACGGAAGAGCTGTGCCATGCGTTGGCGGTGGAAGCAGGGACCACAGACCTCAATGCCCACAATGTCCCTTCGATAAAAACCTTGTTGAGCTGCACATTGGGACTTGTTACAACTGATGAGCAAGCATCAACGGTCCATGTCATACATTTCACTCTTCAGGAGTATCTTGCAGCACATCCCAGCTTGTTCACTTCACCTCACTCGATGATGGCTGAAATATGCCTCACCTATTTAAACTTTCAGTCCGTCTGTGAACTTCCGACCACTCTCGATGCTATCCCGTCGACAACGCCGTTTCTCCATTATGCCTCGTGTTACTGGGGGTCTCATGCTAAGAAGGAGATTACAGAAGGCGTGAAGCACCTTGCATTACGACTTCTTCAACGAGATGAGAAACACATATCGGCAGATATTCTCCTACGCGAGCAGAGTGTTGACTTCATGCCCTGGTGGGATCGTCACCATGGTGGACGCCCCGATCTTTGGGGGTTTACTGGACTACACTGCATCACATACATGGGGGTTACGGAAATCGTGATTGCCATGTTGGGCATGAAAAGATGGGACTCGAGCGGGTGTGATTCTAATGGTGCCACGCCATTGATGTGGGCTGCTAAGTACGGGAATTGCGCTCTTGCAAAGCTGTTTCTTGAGTCGGGTGATGTCGACCCTACTTTGTCCGATAAGTGGGGCCTAACGCCACTCACACATGCTGCGAAGGCCGGGCATGATGGCATGGTGAAGCTGTTCCTGGGGAGAGGGGGTGTCGACACCGACCCATCAGATAAGTATGGCCAGACGCCACTATCACATGCGGCCGAACATGGACATGAGGGAGTGGTGAAGATACTCCTAGAGCGAGAGGATGTCAATCCCGATTCGCCGGATAAGTATGGTCAGACACCACTGTCTTATGCTGCTAAATCCGGACATGAGGGGGTGGTGAAGCAGCTCCTGGAGCGAGAGGATGTCAATCCTAATTCGCCGGATAAGTATAGTCAGACACCGCTCTCACACGCTGCCGAATATGGGCATGACCGCGTGGTGAAGCAACTCCTGGAGCGAGGGGACGTCAATCCCGATCCGCCGGCCAGGGGTAACCGAACACCGCTATCATATGCGGCAAGATTAGGACATGAGAGCGTGGTGAAAATACTCCTGGAGAGAAAGGATGTCAATCCCGATTCATCCAACACCCATGGCCGAACACCGCTATCATATGCTGCCGTATCCGGCCATGAGGATGTGGTGAGGCAACTCCTAGCGCGAGGTGATGTCAAACCCGATTCCCCGGATGGGAATGGCCAGTGAGAATATTTGTGTCTAGGTTACTTGCACTTGTGATAGTGGAGTGGACGTAGTGAACAAGATATATCTTTAAGACTCATAGATTAATCCAAGCTTGCATGCTCTTCTAACTGAAAGGAAAAGTACACTCCTATTTATACCCTTCTATGGTTATGCAAACACTGACTCATACCAGGGAAATCTATAGAACCTGCTAGAATCATCTAGCATAACAACAGGTCATGTGACTGTGTCACATGACTGACACAGTCACACTACTGTACAGGAATAGGATAATGCAATTTTGAACACTTCCTCTATGGTTCCATTCCCAGCCTATTAGAAAACCCTTCAAACATTACCTTAACTAATCCCTTTGTACAGTCGTGTCTGGAAAGTCTTCGCACCCCTCCATAGCAACGGATACCACCTAAGACCCCACCTTACAACATTTTGCAATAAATCTAAAAGTATGTAAATAAAATAATAAAATTTATATTTATATTATTGACTAGCATGAGTAGAAATATCTATAATAATAAAGCTAAAATATTATTGGTTTGTACTATCTTACACCAGAGCTGGAATTAGTGAAATTTATTAAGAGACTTTAACAAAAAACTTTAGACTACACAACTGGAACTCAAAACTCGATAAGCAAGAACTTAGGAACAAAGGTATAAGTCATAGTACTCAAGATATAGGAGATTATTTTGTGCTAAACTACATATTGTATAAATAGCAAGGTTGTTATTAATATACAAGTTTAATTACATCAATTGAAATAGTATAAAAGAAGAATTAAATATAAAAGTCTTCTTATTTAGGACTCTAAAATTACTTTTATAGTAAATAATACCTTCTAAAGATTGTACAGAAGTTATTTGGAGGTTATTTAGTACTATTGTATGCACAAGAATCAAAATTCAAACAGGTTATTAGATATTTTTAAAAAAACTAATAAGCTTGTAGTTTGTGATCTATAATAGACAACTGAAACATTGATTTAAAAATATTTTATACTATAGGTTAGATCTACCACTAGATAGTGATTATTTTGATGGTAGAAAAATATATTAAAAATATTTATACAATAGTAGTATACTTCAAAGAAGGTCTTTTCATATTCATATTTATTATGTATCAATTTTGACTACTGGTAGAGGAGAACACTCCCAATTCCTATAAGACTTGTGTGCCACATACTTATATATCTTTAAAAGTTATGGCTTACTCTCTATCATTAATTAATACATGTTCTTCTATAAAGGTAGAGAAACTACATACCTGATATTTTCACTAAAATACCTATATGGAGAAATCTCAACTCATTAATTCATTTTTGATGGACACTTTATTTATGTATTATATCCTGATCCACGATTGCCCAAATATCACACACATTTAATAGTGAATTACTTTCATAGTAGGTTATAAAGATAAAAAATATTCTACAAGGTTTGTTTTAAGTAACTACATTTTGGTCAGTATTTAAACACAATAGTCTGTAAACAGTATTTAATAACAAAACTTTACTATAATTTTCAAAGATAGTCTTTACAGCTTATATTTCACTATGGCTTTGAATTAATTCTATGGATTTATTTATTTGTGGTCATTGTGTTCATTGATGTTCACTTGGTTGTATTGGTTAGGGGTGCGAAGACTTTCTGGACAGGACTGTACATATATCTGCCAAATTGTTCTCCATTCCAAATGCTGTTGCATCTAACTTCCCCACTTCCCGTAGCTCTCTAGTGTAGTGGTGCTGAACATCGATATGTTTCATTTGGTCGGAAATGCCCACGTTTTCAGTAAGCTCAATGGCTGCTATATTGTCACAATATAGTATTGGCACAGTCTCAATTCCCATATGTGACATCCCTTGGCTTAGCCAGATGCTTTACCAAGCGGCAAATAGGAGTGCGACGTATTCGGCTTCTATTGTAGATGTTGCTACAGTTTTTTGTTTCTTTGATCATCATATTACGATATTTCCGTAAACTTGTATGATTAGTCCGGTAAACAACTTTCTGTCTGCGAGATTTGAGGCGAATGAAACATCACCAAAGAGCTTCAATGGCTGTTTCTTGTTGTCTCAGTTGTATCATAATCCCTTGATCTTGGTTCCTTTTAAATACCTTAGTATACTTTTGGCAGTGGTAAGATGTGTGGTGGTAGGCTTAGAGGTAAATTGGCTGAGGAAAGCAGTGGCATGTGCAATGTCAGGTCTTGTAGTGATAGCAGCGGACACCAGCAATCTAATGATGGATTGGTAGTGTCGTTGATCATACAGTTGATCATCGTCTTTTGCTTTTATAAGTGTGGTAGGGATTTCAATAGCAGTGGCAACTGGTTTGGCTTTGCCTAGGTCAAATTGTTTGAGGATCTCGGTAATATACCATTCCTGGTAGATCTTGAGACCATCTTTCGAGATTTCGATCTGCATGCCTAACAGTAGTAATACTTGTCCAGAGTCTGTACATTGAAAATGGGATTGTATTTTGTCAATCCACGTATCGACTAGTACGGGCTTTGCGGCTATTAGTTTATCGTCAACGTAAAGGCAACAAAAGTGGTTTTTTGCTATGAGAATACATGGGTTGAAGTCGGTAACTTTAAGGTTCCTAGTTTCAAGGGTTTTGATTGGTCGTTAGTACCATAGTTGTAGGGATTGCTTTAGTCCATAGATGGCCTTCTTAAGCTTCCATACCTTGCCTGGTATGCAATACCCTTCTGGGAGCTCCAGGTAGGTTTCCATGTCTATGTTGCCATCTAGAAAGGTGCTTTTAATATCGATTTGTTAGAACTTATAACCATGTTTGATAGCTACTCCTAATAGGAGTCTTAGGAATTCTAATTGAGCAACTGGGGCATAGACTTCTTCATAGTCTTAACCTGGGGCTTGGTTGAAACCTTTTGCATAGTATCATGCTTTCCGATGTTCGATAGTACTATCCTTCTTAACTTTGGCCTTATAAACCAATTATCCTGTTAATACCTTTTTAGTACTGGGTTTTTCCACTTCCACTCCTACTTCTCGTTTTCTCAGTACCTTCATCTCTTCATCCATGGCATTCTGCCATTCATTTTCCTCCTGTGATTCCATAGCCTCTCTACACATATTGGGGTCCGGTATGTGATACATGAGAACAACAACTGTATGTCTTTGAAGATTCTCTTCTTCATTTTGAAGCGGTTCATCAAGTTCCTCTCTTCTTTCTTGGAGTAGCTACATCTAATCCTCAGTTAGGCCTTCTAGCTTACAGTCCTATTCGTTTCCTTTCATTTGACGTTGTAGAGACTATATCTTCTTCTCTATTTAAAGACAGTCCTCCTCTCATACTTTCTGGGTCTGAGTTCATTCACAAGTGGAGCGATGGGGTTCTGGCGGTGCTGAGGAGCAGGTATCTGGAGCAGGAATTGGTATTGACTGGAATTTGTCAGGCATAGAGGTATTCGGTAGTGGTAATAGTGTTGTCGGTCTTAATGGGGTAGATGTCCCATCCTTATCGCTATGTTCTGATTCACTGGAATAATTCAATGTTTCCTGCCCTTTTGTTGCAATTGTTTGTTGAAGACATTCAAATAATACCCCTTTTGTCTTTCCAAATTTCACATCCCTTGCTTCAATCACAGTATGCCATTTGGGTATGTAACTACAGTAAATCATTGGACTTGAAGTGTAGCCAATTAGGTGACCTTCTTCTGCTGTCTGGTCAAACCTTTCTCGCTACTCAGCTGGAATATGTACCATGACATTGGCAAACCAGGGATGGAGATAAATAATCACCAGTTTTGCTTTATATAGTCGCTCGAAGGGTGTTGTTTTTATTGATGAATGCCACCGACAATTGTAGAGATAAAGTTCTGTGGAATAGGCTTCACCCTATAATAGTTTTCATTCAGGCAGTATCATATATCATACCATTGTTGTATGGGTACGGTTCAACCTTTTTGCGACTCTGTTCGATTTGGGGGTGCAGGCTGATGATGTGGTTTGGATGACTTCTTTTGTGTTTTAGAATTTAGACACTTTTCGGTTAAGGTATTTGGTTCCTTGGTCGCTATGCAATTACTTGACTTATTTATTGAATTGAGTATGTACCATTTCTCAGAAGTCTTTTATGGCAATTCCTGCTCCATCCTTGGTCTTTAGTAGGTAAATCCAACAATACCTGGCATAATCATCTATAAACGTTATGTACTAGAGATTCTTTCCCAGTGTGGATGTAGACTTTAACCACTAAGATCAGAGTGGACTTTGTTGAAAGCTGACTTGGTTTCAATGCCCTTTGACTTTGGTTTCACATGTGTGGTTTTATTCTGATTCCATGTTGAAAAGTGAAAGTCTGATGGATAAGCGATAGGGGTAGCATCCTTGTAAAAATCCTTAATCGACCTTGGATGTTCCAGGACTTCATACAGTTCTTCGTAAACTGAAACAAAAGACTTCTCATTACTCATCCTAGTATACCACAACCCACTTTTCTTATCCGCAACCATGAAAATCGTTCTTTTTCCACTGTAATCTTTACTACAACACCATCCAATCAGTAGTCAGATCCCAATAAGTATCAAAACGTGGGTATATACAGTGCTTGTTTGAGGATGACTGTATGTTTAGTCCCATCCAACAGGTACACATGGAGGTAAGCATCTCCAGATGCAGTTGCCTGGTGAATTCTACTGTCAACTGTTACTATCATTTCGGAGGAAGGCATAAGACTTTGGAAGTCACCTGAATTGGGTGAAATGTGGTTCGATGCCTCAGAATCACATAACCATTCTATTGAGACTTCCCCAGTTGTTGTACTACAGACAACCTCTCCCTCTGGTGTATGAGGTTCCCTGCCTTTCGCCCTTAGAATGATGACTGTTACGTCAGTAACAGCTACGGTATTTGGTTTGTTGTACTATTTCTTCTTCTTAGCTTTTTCCCTTAAAAGACCTTCACATTTGTTAGTGTTGTGGGTATCGCTTTTCCCATCTCTCGCTACACACCATGTGCAATGGATCTGTTTCTTGTTCTTGTAAGGTACCGACAGTACCTTTTCCTCCTCTTTACCTTCCCATTTTTCTGCTGCCTTACTTAGAAAGTAATCCCAAACGTCCGTGTATTTGGTTGTCTTTCATGGTGACAAGACATGGAATAGATGAGGGTGCAATTCATTGATAGATAGCATGAAGACAGTACCCTTGACTTCTTCTGCTTGTGTCCATGCTTGTATCGCGGTTCGGAATTCATTGGTTGTTTCATCATGAGCAGATGAACAGTGTTGGGCAAGGCAGTTCCATGCAGTTTTGAATTTTGTGGCATGGTAAGACATGGATTGGATGGAGACAAGTTTGATTTTCCAGATGGCTTCAAGTAGCATCATGTTGGTAGTAGGAGTTTCTTTATTGAATTGGTCTTTGAACGCTTGCCAGACTTCTGCTGCTGAACTTTTGGCATAGACGTTGTCATGGTAGATGGAGTTTCCTGCCTGGTAGAGATAGAATCTGGCTTTAGTGTTCTATTTCTTCCATGTAGTAACTTTTGCGGCATCGTTGGATGCTCTGATTGTAGGAATTTCAAGCTTCTTTTCTGTTCTGAGTACTACCTCTAATAGTCTGAGAACTTCAAAGGCAACCAGCCAGGCTTGGGCCCAGGTCAGGTAGCTCTCTGGCCCTTATAGCTTTGGGTAGTCGGTTATGGACAGCTTGAAGACAGTTTCGCTATCGTTTGCCATATTACCTTATTGTAGTATGTTTCCGATTGCTGTCACATCCGATCGTCTGTTTTGTGGAAGGGGTCAGTTTCTTTGTGACCAAAATTGTACACTGTTTATCTCGCTTAGGTTTCTGATTGCATCATGGCATAGCTCATTGTAGTATTTTTCACAACAGGAAGGGAGAAGATAATCAGGTGAAAGAGGGCGTATTTTGTTGCAGTAAGGACACGTCCACCAGTCTAGTGCGTCAAAGTACTGGCAGGCCAGGTTGGTTTTGTTGAATGTGGTATTTGAGGGGGGGATTAACAGTATACGCTCACTTAGGAGTGCTCTTATGGCCTTGTGGTATATGATGTTCAGGTATGCAGAAGATCTCACAAACCAAGGCTCATAACCTGAGAATATTTGTGCCTAGGTCACTTGCACTTGTGATAGTGGAGTAGACGTAGTGAACAAGATATATCTTTAAGACTCATAGATTAATCCAAGCTTGCATACTCTTCTAACTGAAACGAAAAATACACCCCTATTTATACCCTTGTATGGTTATGCAAATACTGACTCATACCAATGAAATCTATAGAACCTGCTAGAATCTCCCAGCATAACAACAGGTCATGTGACTATGTCACATGACCGACACAGTCACACCACCATACAGGAATAGGATAATGTAATTTTGAACAGCCAGACACCATTATCCTATGCCGCCGGATCTAGATGTGAGGGCGTTGTGAGGCTTCTCCTGGAGCGAGGGGATGTCAATCCCGATTCACCGGATGAGGATGGCCGGGCGCCACTATCACACGCTGCCGAATCTGGACATGAGGGCGTGGTGAATCTACTCCTCCAGCGACTGGACGTCAAGCCAGATTCCTCAGATATACAGGGCCGGACACCAATATCACATGCTGCCGGATCTGGACATGATGGTGTGGTGAAGCTACTTCTCGGGCGAGGGGATGTCAATCCCAATTCGTCGGATAAGGGCGGCCGGACCCCACTATCACATGCTGCGGATTCTGAACATGAAGATGTGGTGAGGCTGTTATCAGAACTAAGGCCTTCTGCTCACGAAACCCCACAAAACTCTGATGTGACACAGCAAATCTCCGTCCCTGCCCTCAGTTTTAAAGAAGAAGCGGAATTAGGTCTGGAATCACAAATAGAAGGGATTATTTCCGTCATAGGACGCGGGATCACGGGGGTTATTCCTCACTCCCACTCCGACGAGTCTCCATCGAATCAACTTGAAACATCGGACTCACCATCCGTGCTAGTAAGCCATCTGGGGTTTCTATGTATGATAATGGTTTTCTTTCTTTCTCTATTTTACCTTCTTCACTAGCTAGGTCTACATTAGAGTGGGAGTCTGCGTACAGGGATCTGTCGCCGAGTATACTATTAGCAGTGGCTGTGGGTATTTAACGCCCGATACTAGTAGTAATATTTTTTCCCCTTCTTTTCTTGTTTTAGAGAGAGGGGGTTCTATTTTCTCTATTATGGGTGACATCTGGGACGTTTTGTCGGGCCGTTTGTATATTACCTTCACGTCATCCGTATACGTTTTCATTAAATCTTAATGGATATCTAGCATTGTGTCATAACTGGAACTTTGTACTTGAGCACTCACCGGGGGTGGTAAGAACAATTTATATACTGATAGCAGAAGTTTGCCATTGATTCGGGCACTTAGTATTGTATGATAAAGAAATTACGAGCGACGAGAGACAAAATACAAAGAAATAAAGGGGATGATACGAATGAGTGTGGATAGAATGGCAGGCTCCACTTTTTCAAAATCTCCGAGTGAGGGCCGGTGATTTCCAAGAGGTACCAGCCCCTACCAGTCTCCATCCTCGACTCCTATACTTTCCCCAATATCGCAATTCACATTGCATAGGTCTCCGCCGCCCCCGCTGCCACTCTTATTATTGCTATCAAAAGTACTGACTGAGGTCAATATCGGCTTCACAATCCTTGTCTTCGTCTCTACCGTCCCATCTTTAAGAAGAACCATTGCCATCACTAGCTAGGGGCCCTCTCGCTTCTCGTGATGTTGAGCAAAGGAAGTCAACTACTTTTCGGTCTTCGGGTACGTGACCGTGCAGGTACCCTAGCCAGGCAGATCGGATTATCTGGGGGAACCCCCCNACTTTCTCCTGTGCATGAGTTGGATAGTTCTGGGCAGGGGGCACTACCAACGAAAGGACGGGGAGATCTAGAATGAAAATTGGCGGTGTGTACCAAGGGGGCCCACCTGAGGCTGGTACGGTTCCGGAAGACAAGAGCTGGGACCACTTTTCTCGCAAAAAGTGTGACAGTTACAGATGCAACGGCAACCGTAATGCAGATATTAATATGAAATATGTTCTGTTATCCATGCCCTGATATGTTATCTCAACTGGTTATAAATATAGTGTAAAAAAATACTAACTTTTGATCAAGGAAGATTAAAATCAATTCAAAATAAGTTTTTACTGGTTTTCCCTACTTGTTTTGGTCTTTTCCTGGCAAAATAAAACAGGTTGCCAAAAGCATAAACATTATGGTTGCCGTTGTATCCGCAACTGTCACACTTTTTGTGAGAAAAGTGGTCCCAGCTCTTGTCTTCCTGAACCATAACTATGTAAGAATTCCGAAACTATTATCTCTGGAGGTATCTATGGGGATAAATTTTGTACGTCCCGCACTCGGTAGTTCAACGTATAACAAGGGATTGGGGTAGGTGGGTTCTTGCGGCATGGCAATTGCGTTGGTCATCAGCCCCATCCTGTGGTAATTATCTGTCAGATATACCGCGGGCGCGTGGAGTCACGGGGTCGGGGGAACCGAACTTTGTACTCTCTTTGTTTATTTCTAATAGTTGACCAACACATGTGACGCTTTCATCTAGGATTTTCCCCACTCTCGCTCAGTCCCCCAGAGATCCCCTTATAGTTTTTCCCGATTACAGGCTAGGTAAAATATTAGAAGAAGTCCGTTCGCCTCCCTCAGAACTATTGACAATCTGTCTAGATCTCTCGTGGACGTGCTGGAGAGTAGCTGATAAGTAGTGTATTGCCTGTTTTTAGGTGCATCGCGCTTCAGTCTTCTAAGGATATAGTAATCTATGCAAATCTTGTGCATTACCGTACTAGACAGGACAGGATGGACAGGATAGGAAATAGTGGGTACAAGGGTCTACCATGAATTCATGGTACGGAGCAGGGGTAGCCATTCTCCGTTGCAAAGGGAATCTTGGAACACAGGAAAATTTAGGTGTTCCATCTCAGGATCATGTGCAACAACAACTTAACACTGATTTGTAGATAGAAAGAAGTGTTGGTTTTCTTGCTTAAACCAAGACTAGTGTAGTTTAAGTTTAGAGAGTAAAGTAATGATACTCATACTTGTAAGATTGTTGAGAGAATCATGAGAGTAATAGTTGTTTTAACTATCTGAAAGTCGCCATTGAAAATTAGAAGATGGTGTTGTGACGGTAGTGGTGTTGGTTGTATACGAGTGATATCTCATAAATGTGTATAGCTAGTAAAAACATAAATAGGAACAAATATACCGCATATGTCATGCTACAAATACAAGTCACTCTCAACACATTTCTCCTCCAAGCGTTCTTACAATGTCTTTAAACTCGGGCTGTACTACATGGGATGAGCCTAACCTTCTAGTTCCTGGAAGTCTGAGCCTATTATGCACTTGGCTCTTTGATGCCAAAAACTCCAATAGCCATAATTCCAATGTTTCCTTTTCTAATAGACCTTTGACTACTTCTACCATGTCTATGAAGCCTGTCTCTGAATCTGAGTATCTAATTGATACAGATTCTGAGTCAGGATACAGTACTTCTTCTCCTTGCTCAATACCAAACTCCTATTCAGCTACTATGAATACTAGTACTGGTACCTGTTGTGAAACCCTAGCTTCTGATCTTGGTCTAGAGCCTGGAAGTGGATTATCTGAACTCAATATTCCCTCCTTCTGAACCAAAGTCAATATTACTTTTTCTCATAAAATCCGTGCCTTTAAGCACTTAGCCCACTGGCCATATTGACAGATTGCTATTGCCACTGGAGTTGCCCTCTCAACGGTATACTGTATTGCCCACCCGCCGATCACCCCTTCATGCAAGAATACCCAGAGCTGGCATTCTGTTCTCTGCACTTTATACTACGCAAAACTTATTAGCTTGGCCACTGCCTTAGCAGAAAATAGTCAAAAGTAGTTTTTTGAGATTGTGTGAATAGCAGATATTATTGCTTGTGATCATACTTTATACTAAACAATGTCTTCAGCTGGCTACCATAGACATGTGGCTAGGAAAGTCTTTTCTTTGAATAAAACCTGTCAAGTATATACTTTATTCACTCTATTCAATCCTTCTTCAATGTTCTATATTATGGTGCTGTACATCTAAAGTGTGGACCTGAGTAGATGCAACATGGGATGCTCAACCCTGTGAGGAACTAGGGCTATATCAGAAAATATGTAATTTCAGAATATCCTATATTGAATTTCTTGAATTTTCTAGTTTTTATGTAAATTTATTTTTTGCAATAGATGTCTCAGAACTACAGATTTGACTTTGTCCACTTCCACTTGAAGCCTATACTTTTTAGAAATCACTTTTCTACTTTCCAGTTTTAATTATCAATATGGTTTTATTATTTTCTTCAATTTTCCCTATTGCAAAAATGTCAGATGTACGAATTATAAATCCATCCACTCTATGAAGTGGAGCCTGACAAGAGTGATTTAGAGAAGCCAGACTGCCTCAGAACTCACCTAGTGGGTCTTCCCCTTGTTTTGATATTCCTGTATCTAATAAGTTTGGAATATTATCAATTATAGTAGTACTATCTAAGAATTAAAATTATATAGTTCCAGCTAGTATCTTACAAAGTTGTAAGCAGTGTGAGAGGCTTAGAGTAGTAAGAGCACTTGTTGAGAATGCCAACAATCCTGCTCCAATGGGTGAAACTGTGGAACCTAGTAGTATTATTGTAACCAGTATAGGTACTAGGTTATTTTGTGTTTGGTTTCACAAGTATCGCTTGATACTTGTATTGTTTCGTGTGCTATCGGTTGATACACACAATGTTTTATGTTTGGTTTCACAGTATCATTTAATACTTGTATTGTTTCGTGTGCTATTGGTTGATACACATATTGTTTTATGTTTGGTTCCACCGTATTGTTTCATACTTGTATTGTTTCATGTACTATCGGTAGATACACACAATGTTTTGAAATATTGCTCATACTGGAGATAAGCGATAGACGGTATTTAAAGACTGGTGATTCCCACGATGAAAACAGCAGACTTCGACTGACAGTATTCTTAATATACTTGGTTGAACGGTTGCTTCTTTGATTTCCAATTACACCCCATTCGAAGACTCCTTTAGCCAGCAGCACTCGCTTCTTGTTGATCAAGAAGCCATCTGCTCCTATCATACTGCTACATGACTAGGGCCCGGCCCGAACATGTTACATTTTTTTAACCTGAGCAAGTGGTTAGAAACCTGCCCGGACCCGGTCTGATCAACCTACGAAAGTCCAACAGCGAAGCTAGCATTAGGGAGCGGCAGAACCACGGAAGGTTCGGGTCCGCTAATAGGACACCATGGAGCCACTGGAGACTCAAAGTGGGAAGCAGGTTCTACGAGAAGGCCTTACCAGGAAAAGGCAACACAAGAAACCGAAAGGGCCAAAGAGCGACTTCTTGATTGATGAAGCAGAAAGACAACTAGCGCGAAACTTGGCCAAGCATACCTTTAGCGAATCAACTGACGAATTAGCAAAGGCAGCAACGAGCCTTCCTGGGCTATTTCCCCCCAGCCCCAGCAAAGGAAAGGCACTGGGACAACCACCAAAGAAAGACAGCCTACCTGTCAGCATATCTAAGAAGGAAGACAGCAACAAAGACACCTCACATCGCTCAGTGGTGAAGGAACCACCAGACGAGTTCCGCAGCGATTCTCCGGAAAGCTCGTCAGACGACGATAACAGTGACGAAGGATCCAAATACAGGATGTCCGAGGGAGAATCCTCCGGACCACCCGGGCCGGAGGCCGGGCGAACAGGACCAAAGATCAAACTCCCGCTACCACCCACGTTCTCCGGTGAGAAGGAAGATCTAAAACCTGAAGTATATGACCGATGGGTAACCACCACTTCTCAATACCTTGCCCTGCACAGAGTGGATAAGACCAAGGAAGGAAGTGGAGCATACTTTGGAAGTTTTTGTACCGGAAAAGCAGAAGAAGCATACCATCAAGCAAGGAACCACTATGAGAGTGGGGAAAATATCCGAGGAACGACCCTGATTAGATACCTGGAAGAAAGATTCCAATCCTCACGAAACACAGAAGAACTATATAAGAAGTTCAAGGATATCCAGCAAGTACGAAATGGCAAAACAGAAAGAATAACCTTAGTTGTAACAGATCTCCTAATGTACCATGGACAATTGCCTACTGGGACAGTATCCCAGTACACACTGCGGCAGAGGTTGTATGAAGCAATACATCCCAGACTATGCCAGGAGGTAGAACCCATGGAGGAAGATGGAGACTTGTTTGACAGAATCGTTAAGCGAGCTCAAGGCAAGGATACCATCCTGTATGAGACAGGAGTTTACTGGATACATGTTCCTGAGCAGAGGAGCAGCAAAGGATCGTCATCACGTGATAATGCAAGAAAGAAACAACCGAACTGCAAACTGTCGAAAGAAAAAAAGGACAAGCAGCAGAAGTGACGCAATGACGGCACATGTTTTGAATGCGGGAAAAAGGAGCACTACGCAAAGGACTGATATGCCAAAAAAGAAAAAGGAAAGACAACCAAGCGAGAAACAAGGATGAACCACGTGGAAGCAACCAAATATGACGAGATGGAAATTAATTTGGTGGAATTGGAATACCTCCGAATGCAACCAGTGCGGGCAATCAGGCCCTGTGACACTTGGGAAGAAACGATTTACATAGAAGGCCACCCAGCAAAGGTACTATTCAACACGGGAACAATCAGCTGCAACGTAGTTAGCGCCACCTTTATCTCTACCCATGGCATCCCTATGGAACCTCTACCCCAACCGACAATAGTCAATATGGCCATGAAAGGCTCCTGCTCCTCAAGCCATAAAAAGTGTAGTGTGACAGTGGGAATTGGAAAAAAGGAATAGACAAATCAGGAGATGTTGGTAGGAAATCTCGCGAAATACGATGCCCTCATAGGAACGCCATTCCTAAAAAGACATAACGCTTTCATCAGGTGTGGGGATACAGCAGTGGAGTTTCCTGATGACAAACTGCATGTGCTATGCAAACTAACAAGTGGGGAATTGCGAGCCGCTATGTCAAACACCACTACAACAACATTGTTGGAAGAATACAAGGATGTATTCCTGGACAAGGTCCCTGAAACGCTACCCCCTGTGCGTAACATTAGCCACCACATTCGACTAAAAGATCCAACAAACCTACAAAACCAACCAACATAGTCAATCCCAGAAGCATACAAGGAGAAACTCATGAACTGGATGAACGAGAAATTACGGGCTGGAGATATCGTGCAACAGGAAGTTCCCCGAGCGGCAGCTATGTTTGTACAACCTAAGTCAGACGGAAGGATCCGCCCCCTGGTAGACCTAAAAATCCGAAACGACAACACGATTATAGATAGTCCATCGATTCCAAACCAACAGCAGATCCTTAACCAAATAGGACAAGCGAAATTCAGGAGTAAGATTGACCTAAGTGACGCATACTTCCAAACATGAGTAGACAAAGACAGAGTTAAGTTCAATTCATTTAAAACTGCCTTTGGAGGATTTGTCAGCAAAGTAATGCTACAAGGAGACATGAATGCACCTGCAACCTTTATGCGGATAATGGAAGACCTCCTAAGTGAATTTCTACATCATTTTGTATGGGTATACATTGATGATATTCTTATATTCTCAGATACATCAGAGGAACATGAGAAACATATACGCCATGTATGTGATCGACTCAGAAAGGTAAGGTTCTATGCAAGCAAGAAAAAGTCAGTACTATTCGTAGATAAGCTGGAAGTACTAGGATACATAGTGGATAATGAGAGGATCCATGCCTCTCCCCAGAAAATATCAAGCATTGCAGGTTGTGAAACATCTTGTAACAAAAAGGATTTGCAACGCTTTCTAGTAATAGTGAACTATGTGGCTCAGTTCCTCCCACACCATGCTATCCTGACGGCACCGCTAACAGATCTGACCGGAAATGCGGAATTCATATAGACGACCACCCCTCAGACCGCATTCGCGATGGTAAAAAAGCGCATCATTGATCACCAAGTCATGCGACCAATAGACATATGAAGTGAGGAACCAATTTAGCTAATTACAGACGCTTCAGATTTAGGAATAGGAGCATGGATGGGACAGGGACCCACATATGAGACGCCGTGACCAGCCTCATTACACAGCAGGAAGTTCACCAATGCACAGATGTATTATGGAACTACCGATAAAGAGGCCTTAGTGATAGTGGAAGCAATTAACCGGTTCCACAATCTCCTACTGGGAAACACCTTCATGATAGTAACGGACCACCAACCCTTGACTCATCTACGGACTACGAAGTATCCAAGCAGAAAGCAAGTTTGATGGCTCAGTGCCTTAGGAAAGCATGACGCAAAGATAGTCTACGCTCCAGGAAGCACGAACTATTTGGCTGACGCCCTTTCCCGGATATACGAGGGCGGATCAGACTTGAACCCACTCTATGTCCACGACTTCACAAAGGAAGCAGATAACATCTTGGATAACAGAGGTTATGAGCAAGAATCAAACACAATGGAGCCCGAGCAAGAATTCTCCCCTACCTCCCCTCCCTTCTCCTATACTGAGTACCCCAATGAGGCCCCTGTGCCTCCTGAGAGCCCCTGCTGGATCACTGCTGGAACTGATTGGGGTGACAAGTGCACTCTCCAAAGCACACCACCCGAGGATCTCCAACATAGCAAACTTCACTACTCACACTGCTATGTAGACTATTGTCCATATCACCAAACCGAGATCAAATTCACAAACAATCACCCCAGGTGGCGGAAGAACCCGACACCTTACCCAGCCAGTGAAGGACCAAGCCCTCCAGAGTCCCCTCCAGTCGATGACTAGGAGTGGCAACAAACTGTTGGCGGTAGACCAAGTAGTGCAGGAGAAGGGCTGTCTATCCTCATCCAACCAGTGCCTTGGTCCTACACCATCCTGGCAATTCTGAACCCAGAAGCCCCGGCATTCCAAATGTCAGAACCAGAACCAATAGAGAACCTCACGAACAAGACAATAGCGGCTTTTCGAATGCCAGGACCAGACAGCCCGCCACTGATTAGGCCAGCAGAACAGCTAGAAAGGCTTAGCAATGAGACAATAGTCTCAGTAATACCCGTGATGATGACTGAATATCGGCGCGGACTATATGATGTTTTGGAAGACAACGAGGAGGACGACCAATCTGAAGTAACAAGAGGAAGTGAAATAGAAGACGAATGGGATAGCTTACAGATAATCAATGAAATGATTGGGACATTCCGAGCACACATGATCACAGCATACCGAAAGGAACCATTATAGAAAAAAGTCAATGAGAGTATGGACACTAAAGGGCACTTAGCTTCCTACATGGTTGCCAATGGGATGTTATACACAAAAACCTGGTACAGAGAAAACTGCCTGTATATTCTGAAAGGACCCGCTTAGGGAAATACTACGTTAAGGGAGTACGTCATTAGCGAAATGCAGAACAAAGGTCATCACGGCCAGGAAAGAAATTTATGGTACGCTACTGAGTACCAATTCTGGCCTGAAATGCGGAAGCACTTCAGAGCATACGTGGCGCAATGTCACACCTGTCAGACAAACAAAGAACCCACAAAGTTACCAGAAGAGAAGGCTCAGATGATTATCTTACCCTCTGAAATTTTCAAATCAATAGCCATCGACTTTACAGGACCTTTCCACAACTCTTGGGGATACGATACAATCCTGGTTGCAATGGACAGGTTTTTGGGCTTCACATGGCTCATACCTACCACTAAGGAAGTAACAGCAATAACAACCTGGGAACTACTGTGCAAAAAAATATTTACTCCCCGTAGTTACCCAACATCAATGGTAAGCGACGCAGACCTGCGATTTGAGTCACATGTGTGGAGACAGCAGTGTCGATCATTAGGAATCGAGCACATCAAAGCGGCACCAGGCCACCATGAAATGAATGGACAAGTTGAAAGGAAGATTCAGGAATTAAAAATGGCTCTTCGAAATCTAGTCAACGCAAGGCAAAACAATTGGTTCGATGCCATAATAGAGACGGCAGCATACCTGAATGCATGGTGGTCGGAAACCCTCGGTATGTTACCATATAAAGTGGTTTTTGGAAAAAATTACCCACTACTTCCCCTAGCCAGTTTCAAGAACTCCTCAGTACCGGCAGCCAACGAATTGTTAAACAGACACCAAGCAATCCGGAACACGGCATTTAAGGCTATCAAATCGGCACGATTTAGAAGCACAAGAACGGCAGCAAAATGACGCATACACTATACACTGATAGGAAAAGGTAATCTGTTACTGGTATATAGAAGTTTATTCGCAACGGAGTCGTGACGCAGAGAGAAATTGCAACCACGCTGGCGTGGACCATTCAAGATAATCGGATATGATGAGCATACACAAAATTACACAGTGGAAATAGATGGCGGAATGTACAGAAACTGGGAACTGACATTCCACGCATCCGCCGTGAAAAGACACCTCCCTAACGATGATATCTCCTTCCCTGGAAGGAGCCACATGAAACCACCCCTGGTCGTGGTTAACGAGCAGCCGGAATTGGAAGTAGAAGTAATACAAGACCATAGAAGACGGTATGGCCGTGACCAATTCCTAGTGAAATGGGTGGGGTACCTGGAAACAGAGAACAGCTTAGAACCCCTTGAGGGATTGGAAAATGTGATGGAATTGGTTATTCAATAGTGGGAAGACAACAAACCAGAGGACGAGTTACCCCCTATGATAAACCATGTGACGGTAGCGTGGAGGCCGACCCTGCCAGAAATCAAACACCTGCGCCCGGACACGGACCCAGGGATACAGGACGGATTTTGGTCAGCCCACTTTGAAAGCAACTTTGAAAGCAGTGAAGTTGAAAATAAGGTCATGGAAGACAAAGCTGCGTACCTAGAATGACTGGTGGAAACCGAGTACTGGCAATAGCGAATGAAAAACACACCACCCAACAGCCTTATGATATCAAACTATGAGCAAGTGCCTTAGAGACTGCGCTATCAGCTAATGGGACTGTTGGTGAACCGTGATATTATCCCTAGACGGTACCTTACACAGCGATTATTTATACACATTTGTGGCAGATGCCTTGATATTACAACTGAATCAACTGGAAGAATTTGGGGAGAAACGCTGTCAGATGTTTTCTGCTTCGGTAGCGGATCCTACCTGAGTACAGAAAAATGTGACATTTGCATGGAGACGGAAGAAACCGAAATTAAGTATCACTGTCCTTTCCCTGAAGACCTAAGCAAGGCCGACATTTAAGTGCGGCTGACACCTAAGTGTAGCCGACACCTAAGTCTGGTCACCACCAAAGCATAAATACCACCCATCATCTTTCAAACCCCTGTGAAGAAAACGGACCTTACTATCAGACCGATAAACTGAGAAAAGAAAACCTTTTACAAAACCACCTTATCCTCACGCGAAAGAAACAAAAATGTCGAACTACGAAGAAGTCAGCATAAAGGGACGAGACCTCATTTTGGGATACCTACTATACCAAGAAATCATCCCACTAAGTGCATACTGGATGATATTCTATATCGATCACTACGAGGATTGCAGGCGAATTGATGTCGAAATGGAGGAATGGGAGGACCAGATAGTACGGAACTTTGAGGACCTACCACAGTACTGGAAGTCATCTTGCTTCGTGCACCGAGTGCCATGTCAGGAGTGTTTGGAAAGATGGTTGCAGGTTGTGGAATGAATGTTCTAGGACAACATGAGATTATTGCAGAATAGCGATGACGATGGGGATGGGTCCTATACCGACTTTCAGGAGAATAGCGGGTTTACCCACTATTAGGATTTCATTAAGTTATTTTGTTTGGTGAAATTGTTATTTTATTTTGGGAGTGTAACCGGTACGGGTACTAGGTTATTTTATGTTTGGTTTCACTAGTATCGTTTGATACTTGTATTGTTTCGTGTGCTATCGGTTGATACACACAATATTTTATGTTTGGTTTCACAAGTATCATTTGATACTTGTATTGTCTCGTGTGCTATCAGTTGCAATACACAATGTTTTATGTTTGGTTTCACAGTATCGTTTGATACTTATATTGTTTCGTGTGCTATTGGTTGATACATATATTGTTTTAAGTTTGGTTCCACAGTATAGTTTGATACTTGTATTGTTTCATATGCTATTAGTTGATACACACAATATTTTGAAATATTGCTCATACTGGACATAAGCGATAGACTGTATTTTAAGACCGCCGATTCCCACGATGGAAACAACAGACTTCGACGGACAGTATTCTTAATATACTTGGTTGAACGGTTACTTCTTTGATCTCCAATCACAGGCTATTCGAAGACTCCTTTAGCCAGCAGCACTCACTTCTTGTTGATCAAGAAGCCATCTGCTCCTATCATACCGCTACGTGACTAGGGCCCGGCCCAAACACATTACAATTATACTGGAATTGTATCAAAACCAGCCCGCTGAGGCGAGCTTGATCACTACTGCCTGCAATTCCTGGCCTTATCGCATAGGCAAGAAGGATCTATCTCCCCAATTTGATTCTGTATCCTCAGGTCTACCTTGAAAGCCATTATTAAGATTGTTAAACAAAGATGTTTGAAGCCAAAGCTTACAGGCTTGCACTACAATTGGCATTATTATGTATACCTATTTTTAAAGCTTCAAGTTCAACAAGAGCAGATGGCAATCAAAGGGCCAGATCTGTTCACAGGGGCAGTACCTGTCCTTGAGTTTAGAAAAGTACTAGTAAAAAGGATAGCCAATGGTGGAGGGTGGGGCAAAAGAATTCAGGACTGAATTCTATACCAGGGGGTATTTTGGGTAAATAAAAGATATATTGAGAAGCTGAAGCAAGAGCAGCATTAGAAGATTATGTTCATGCTTGATAATGCTGCGACCATGCTAATGGTTCATAACTTTATCAATTCTGTTGACAATAGTAAGTGGACTTTATTTACTCTATTGATAATCAATTTGTTTAGGTTTCAGTATTAATAATAAATGTTTAGAATTGACTTCATTTGGACTTGCAACAGCAGTGACTGAGTATTAGTGTCCCAATAATAATGATATCAGAAATCACAGTATTACAAATGTGGTAAGAGAAGTTGAAAAAGTTATTTCATCAAGTACCTCAAAGAGGTAGTTGCACAAACTTAGCTTCAAGTGGAAGGAATACTACAAAGCAGTATATAACGATGGACATGAATGGCCTGATATCAAGAAATATTGTCAGGGGGTATTTTTCCCTCTTCTTGAATTCTATAAAAGATTGATTAATAGGATGGGATAAAAGCCTCAATGAAGTACTAAACCCAGTGTGAGATTTAGGAGAACAGCAGCCACTTATTTTTGTAACTTAAGATGAATGTATCTTTAACTCCAATAATAGGGTACGTTATTTTTGGGTACATGATGGGCATAGACTATTGCAAAAAAGGGCCATGGTAAAGGACTTCATGTTTTGGACTTTTTGCCTCCAATAGGCTACCTAGATGATGGAAATACATGTATGATAATGCTATCTGAAGGAGAGACCTAGTGGACTAGAGATAGATTTCTTGCCCAAGTAATTGACAAGGCAATACCTGACTTTGAAGTACAATTCCCAGGTTGTTAAGCCCTGTTTGCCTTTGACAACTCCCACAATTATTTAAAGTATGCAGATAATGCCTTGTAAGTTTCAGAAATGAACCTTGAACCTGGAGGAACCAACAAAAAGGCCATGTAGAATACATTCATTTCTGATCCAAGAGAGCCTAATGGTGGCTACATTTAGTCAATGGCGCTCCCAAGTGGAATACCTAAAGGGTTAAAGCTTGTTCTTATTGAAAGAGGACTATGACCAAAAGAAAAGCCTAATTTGCATGCACAATATTCTATGCCAACAAAAACAGGTAAAGGTACTAAACCAAATCCACAATGCCTTTAAGGAGTAAGCTGTTGTGCCAGAGCACTCTTGGCTAGTCAGCCTGACTTTCAAGTACAGAAACCTCAATTGCAAGAGGTCATTGAATGAGCAGGCCATCTGGTCACTTTTTTATCTAGTATTCTACTATAAAGTAAACTTTATTGAATACTACTAGAAGGCAGCAAAGCAGTATACTCGCAGAAATTGTGAATATGACTTCGATTCACTACAAAGATTAGTTTCTGAAGCTCTGGCATCTGTACCACCACAACTAATTTGGAAGTATCTTGCAAGAACTCTGCCGATTATGGAAGCAAACTGTAATAATATTGTCTATGCCTCTCCTGAATATGAAAATCTAGTTTATACCAGATACAGGTCACATCGTCATATTACTATTGCAGATCCAGCTCCAGCATAGTCGTTATCTAACTTTTACGAATATATTATTCTCCTTACTTTTATATAAATGCTATTTCACTGCTTCTAGTATATCACACATGTACTATTATTATCAAATATATTATCAACAACTTAATTTGAAGTTATAATTACTTCTTAACTTTGATTTAACAGCAATAATTAATGAAAATATTAAAAAATACTTTTATAATATGGATTGAATACAGAGCCTTGAGAAATTAGAAGTTTTGTAGTATAACCTTAATTCCTCACAGGGTTGAGCATCCCATGTTGCATCTACCCAGGTCCACACTTTAGACACACTGCACCATACTTAAAACAAACGGCAAAGGTCTCTAATGCCATCGAGTTTTATGTTTTATCACTCCAATATTACAAGATCTTATAAGATTGAACCCTGATCTGATAACAATGTATATTGCAGTTTTTTTTTGTATTGTTCTATAGTCTGAATGCTAGTCAATCAGTAGGCTATCTCAACAACCACTACACCTTGTACCAAAGCTTTGATCTTATTACCTGAAATGTTGTCTCTCACTCAACTCCTAGTATTCCCAGTACTGGGGAAATTGTTCTATGCATTTACTGACCTCAAGGAGTGAGTTGAGGACTGGTCGGTCAAGGCAAGGTTTTTATTGAAGATTGCCGATAAAGACTATGAGGAGGTGGTTTATACCTGTATGGTTTTAGAATGTCAATAGCGTATTAGAGGGAACTAAACAGAGGAGAGTGATGTTAAAATTACAGTATTAAATTCTGAGCATAATTGACTTCCAAGAGATAAGATTAAGTACTATTCAGTCTCCAGCTCACTCTGCTGGCTATGCTGACACCTTCTATGGTATCTCAATGTTACTCCAGCAACCAAGCTATAGGAGATTATAGACTACCTTTCAGTTCAATTTGGCGAGACATTATCATACAAGACTGCTAGTCGAATAAAAAATACTCTATTGGAGGACACTTTTGAAGGCTAGAGAAATGGGTGTCGCTTACTTCCTAGCTATGTGGCTGCAATTCAACAGTCCAATCCTGCTATTTATATTTGTCTATCAAGCCACCATAACACCAATCGCTTCCAAAGAGTCTTTATCTGTCCAGCTGAGTGCTGGGAGTCTTTCTGATACTGCTGGTATTTTATTGCTGTTGATGGGACATTTCTGAAGACCAAATTTGTCCAAACCCTTCTCCTAGCAGTTACTATCTATGCAAATGGCCATATCTTACTCCTTGCCTTGGCTGTGGTTGCAAGTAAAAATACTTCCTCTTAGGAGTATTTCCTTTTCAACTTGCAATTAGTAATACCAGAGATAACTACAGAAGCAGCTACCCTCATGAGTGATAGAGATAAAGAACTCATTGCTGCTTCTCATATTTTGGCATCTACTATTGTTCATGTCTTCTGCTACTAGCATTTAAAAGAAAATGTTATTATGAGCTATGGGAGAGGTTTGGCTACATACTTTTAGGCAATTGACTAAGCCGACAGTATTGCTAAGTACAAGTCTCCCATGCTTGTACTCCAAGAAATTAAGCCAGCAGCAGCTGTAACGTGTTCGGGCCAGGCCCTAGTCACGTGGCGGTATGATAGGAGCAGATGGCTTCTTGATCAACAAGAAGCAAGCGCTGCTTGCTAAAGGAGGCTTTGAATTGGGTGTAATAGGAGATCAAGGAAGTAACCATTCAACCAAGTATATTAAGAATACTGTCAGTTGAAGTCTGCTGTTCCAATCGCGGAAATCAGCAGTCTTTAAATACAGCATATCGCTTATCTCCGGTATGAGCGATATTGCAAAACAATGTGTGTATCAACCGATAGTACACGAAACACTTCAAGTATTGAATGATACCGTAAAACCAAACATAAAATAATATGTGTATCAACCATTAGCACACGAAACAATACAAGTATCAAACGATACTGTGAAACCAAACATAAACAATGTGTATATCAACCGATAGCACACGAAACAATACAAGTATCAAATGATACCATGAAACCAAACATAAAACAATGTGTGTATCAACTGATAGTACACGAAACATAAAACAACCTACTACCCGTACCGGTTACAGCAGCAGAGTATCTTCAGAATATTGATCCTACTCTTTTGGCACATGCCTTCTTTCCAGATAGATGATATGGCCATGATACATCTAACATTTCAGAGTCTGTCAATTCCTCACTCAAGTTAGACCATGAAATGTCTATTGTGGAGCTTCTTAACTCTATTTAGCACAAGCTTATAGGGCAAAGGTTTGATGGCTATTAGTCTGCTTCTGCTCTGGGTGAGGGAGTTGCTTATACCAAGTTTGGTACCAAGGCTTTCAGAGAAGCTGGAATATGAGTACTGTAACCAGTACGGGTACTAGGTTATGTTTTATATTTTATTTTATAGTATTATTTGATACTTGTTATGTTTCAAAGGTATTGTTTAATACTTTGAATATTTTATATTTTGTTTCATAGCATTATTTGATACTTATTATGTTTCAAAGGTATTGTTTAATACTTTGAATGTTTTTTGTTTTGTTTCATAGTATTGTTTGATACTTTGAATTTTGTAAGTTTTGTTTTACAGTATCGTTTGATACTTGTTATGTTTCAAAGGTATCCCTTGATACTTTGAATGGTTTATGTTATCGCTCATACTGGAGATGAGTGAGACTTGTATTTAAACATCTCTGATTCCACAATGGAAACCGCAGACTTTGACTGACAGTATTCTTAATATACTTGGTTGAACGGTTACTTCTTGATCTCCTATTACACCCTTCAAAGCCTCCATTAGTCTACACAGCTCTCACCTCTTGCCGAGCAAGCAGGCTACCTGTTACTATCATACTCGAAGCATGATTGGCACCCTAGGTGTAAACATATTACAAGTACAGCAAAATATTATTCAAATGGGGGATCTTCTTCACAGTCATGTTACTCAGTCCAATAGTACAGTCAGGATAATAAATCTCAACACTGCTACTTGCTCTTGTGGCAACTACCCAGAGAATGGAATCCTCTGTAGGCATGCACTTACTTGCATCATGAGTCTTTATCTAGTATGCTCTCCTATCCTTACAATCTAAATACATATGTTAATAGAGAACTCTCTAGCCAATTCAAAATTATTTACCACATGTTCCATCAATTGCCATCTGGAAAGCAGTCTATGAGGCCAATATTCTGCCAGTGGATATATCAAACTTGGAACCTATTCAGGTACGACCACTCCTGGCCCCAGTCCATAGAATTATTTCCATCACAAATCATGTTGAACTATGCGGGGATAACATACAGCAATAGCAGCTCTTGGGAAACCTCATTCGTAACCGGTACGGGTACTAGGTTATTTACTGTATCGTTTCGTGTACTATCGGTTGATATACACATTGGTTTATGTTTGGTTTCACAGTATCGTTTGATACTTGTATTGTTTTGTGTGCTATCGGTTGATACACACATTGTTTTATGTTTGGTTTCACAGTATCGTTTGATACTTGTATCATTTCGTGTGCTATCGGTTGATACACACAATGTTTTGCAATATCGCTCATACTGGAGATAAGCGATATGCTGTATTTAAAGACCGCTGATTCCCGCGATGGAAACAGCAGACTTCGACAGA
>PYWC01000001.1:3372425-3480872 GCA_003182015.1 Tuber magnatum | reverse complement strand
AAACAACTTAAGTATCAAGTGACACTTAAAACAAGATATAAAACAACTTAAGTATCAAGTGACACTTAAAACAAGATATGAAACAACTTAAGTATCAAGTGATACTTAAAACAAGATATAAAACAACTTAAGTATCAAGTGATACTTAAAACAAAATATGAAACAACTTAAGTATCAAATGATATATAAAAACAAAATATGAAACAACTTAAGTATCAAGTGATACTTAAAACAAAATATGAAACAACTTAAGTATCAAGTAATACTTAAAACAAAACATAAAACATAACCAAGTACCCATACTAGTTACACAAGTAATATTTCAAACAAAACATCAATCAAATAAAGTATCAAGCCATACTTTAAACAAATAAAACCTTAACCGAGTCCCAGCACCAGTGGCAGTATCCTATTCGAGTCACCGGTGGTAACACAGGTATGAGTCACAAGCATGAGTCATAGGTATAGGCCAACTCTGTATGACTCACAGATGTTTACTGGGTATGTAGCAAGACTGTTGTGCAACAACAGAATAGTATATAAAGAGGAGGTTTCCTTCTTTTGTTTTAGGATAGACGGCTCAAGCTTGGAATTTTATCTTGGGTCTCAAACTATATCCGACTCTTCTTACTACCAACCCTACCACACGAGCGGGTCTAAGAATACAAATCTTAGTACCGGCACTCAAGTACTGTACCGGTAACATATCGTACCGGTATTCAGGTCGCTGGACTGGTACTGCGCCTCCTTCAACGGCAGCACCACAAGAAAAAAGCAACTTCAATTCGGCAACTTGCTCAATCTTTGTGAAGTCCTGACCTTCCATATTCTCCCACCTTCATCCAAATCCACCCAGAAACCTCTGTTCACTCTCTCCTTACCCACTCTTTTTATATATATTGGTCTACCAACAGTGCCACTACCACTACCACTACTAACTGCGGGGGGGGCAATAGGCAAGACAACATGGGTTCTGCAACACATCAAAACCCGACCATTATTATGAACAGGAACGTCGGGAATGTGACAGACAGTTATAATAACTGCGAGATATCGATGTCGGACGAGAAGCGCCAGATTCTGGAGTGGTTATCTCCCTTGGCACCTCGGGAAAGGCATCAGGCTGTGAGCGAGGGCCGGATAGGTGGAGTAGGAGACAGGTTTCTCTGGACGAACGAGTTTGAGAAATGGCATAAAGCCGGGGATCAGGATGTCAATCCTGTATTATTCTGTTATGGGGATCCGGGAGTGGGGAAGACATATTTGAGGTGCGTAAAGGTAGATTTGTTGAAATGGTCTGCAAAACTAAACGGGCAAACACTAGCTCTCTTGTGATAGATACACTTTGCGACGCGATTGGTGGGGACAATGTGGCCGTCGCTTGTGTGTACTGCGATTTCCATGGCCATAAGCAGCAGTCCGCGACTGGTGTGTTAGCCGCTCTCTTGAAGCAACTCTTAGAGGGGCTGGAACCGACGCCGGGAGAGATAAAGAAGGCCTTTGAGCGAGCAAAGAGAGAAGTTGGCGGTCGGGCGCTCCGGCTCCCTGAAATCTGCGCAATGCTAGTCAAGTCTCTTTCATATTTGCGACGGGGATTTATCTGCATTGACGCCTTAGACGAGTTTCCTACAAAACACCGACCTGAACTTTGGCACTCTTTACAGCACATTCTCCGGGAGTGCCCAAACGCTCGACTATTCGTTACCGGGAGGCCACACATTCAGGAGGAGGTGGAGAAATATCTCCCGGGGTATGTCGATATAATCCCCATAAAGCCCACCAAGGGGGATATTGGGGAATATCTTATTATGAGGTTGAAGAAGGACTCAGAGCTGGATGCGATGGATGCGGAATTGAAGGCCGATATTCTCAGAATTATTCCGGACAAGATCTCCGGGGCGTATGCAGCACCTGCGGAAAATGGGCCCGGGCTTATCAGCTAACTGTGGTCTCTAGATTTCTTCTCGCTTCCCTCATTATGGATGCAATTCTGGAAGATGCGACAACACACCAGAGAAGACAAACCCTTCGTAGGATGACGAACGGTTTTGGTTTGGGCGATGCATACAGTACAACATTGAGTCGCATACGAGAGCAGAAAGGAAGCAAAGCGAAGCTTGGAATGGAAGCACTAATGTGGATTTCACACTCCAAGCGGCGATTGAAAACGGAAGAGTTATGCCGTGCATTGGCTTTCCACAACGTCCCGTCGATAAAGGCCCTGTTGGCCTGCACTTTAGGACTTGTCACGATAGACGAGCAATTATCGACAGTTTGTCTCGTACACTTCACTCTTCAAGTGTATCTTGCAACACATTCCAACATGTTCACCACACCTCACTCGACGATGGCTGATGTATGCCACACCTATCTAGAATTTCAGCCCGTCCACAAGCCTCCAACTGCTGTGGATACTATCCCGTCCATAATGCCGTTTCCCCACCCCGCTTCATGTTACTGGGGATTCCATGCTAGAAAGTGTGTGACGGAAGGCATGAAGCACCTCGCACTACCACCCCTCCAGCGAGACGGGAACCACACACCGGATGACATCCCCCCACGTGAGCGGTGCGCCGACTCCCCGTCCCAGAGCGACCGCTACCACGGTGGACACCCTGATATTGGGGGGTTTACTGGACTACACTGTATCGCATACATGGGGATTACCGAAATCGCAGCCTCAATGGTGGGCATGAAAAGATGGGACTTGAACGAGCGCGATTGCAACGGTGCGACACCATTAATATGGGTTGCTGAATACGGAAATTGCGGGCTCGAGAAGCGTCCTCTTGAGCAGGAAGATGTCAATCCAACTTTTTTAGATAAGCAGGGGCCAACACCACTCACACATGCTGTGAAAGCTGGACATGAGAGTGTGGTGAAGCAACTGCTAGAGCGAGGGGTCGTCAATCCCAATGCGCCGGGTGTAAATGGCCGAACATCACTCCCATATGCTGCAGGATCTGGACCTGAGGGGGTGACGAAGTTACTCCGGGAGCGACGGGATGTCAACCCCCATTCGCCAGGCCGGCCGGCCCCGACGCCCCTATCATATGCTGCCCGATCCAGACGTCAGGGCACAGCGGAGCTACTCCTTGAGCGAGGGGTTGTCAATCCCAATTCACCAGATGAAGATGGCCGAACATCACTCTCATATGCTGCTGGATCTGGACATGAGGGCGTGGTGACGCTACTCCCAGAGCGAGGGGATTTCAATCCCAGTTCGCTGGATATCCGTGGCCAGGCGCCACGAAATTATGCCACAGAGTGTGGGAATGGGGGCGTGGTTAGTCTGTTATCTGAGCCAATCCCATTTTGTGACGAAGCACTAAAAATCAATGGTGCGACACAGAAAACCTCTTTCCCTGCTCTTAGTTTGCCACAAAGAGCGGAATTTGGTCCGGTACCACGACAAGAAGGAATTATTCTCGACATGAGACACGAGTTCACGGAAGTCTTACCTCTTTCCCACCCCGACGAGTCTCTATCGTATCAAGCCGAACCGCCCCCCTCAGCACCCGTGGGAGTAGGTCACCTGTGGTTTCTATCCATTACAGTTGCTTTCTTTCTTTCTTTCTTCTTTCTTTCTTTCTTTCTTCCACCTTCTTCTTCCTTAGTGAGTTCATCCTAGAGTGGGAATTTGCAGATAGGGATATATTTCACGTTCAAAAGATTGTTGGAGTGCCAATCGGGCATGCGGTTAGGAGGTTTGCGGATATGTGGTAAATGCTTATGGGCATAGGTTTTAGGTTTTTCTCTTAGGGTTGTTACCTATTGCCATGAGGCATTGGGTATGGTTATTCGTTTTGTTTCTTTCACACCCTATGCCATTGGGCATATGGTCCTTTGTTGGAGGTTCATGGCGGTTTTGGATTGTTGTGGAACATGGAGGGTCATGATTTGCCAGGGTGGTGTGGTTCTTTAGTGTTCGTGGTGTTTCTTTTGGTTTCGGTAGTTGATATGTGTTTGGAGATATATATCTCCTGTTCAGTCATTAGCTAGAGGACAGACGGCGGTTTCTCAGACCACACTTCCACACTCCCACGCCTGACTGTGCGTTGAGCCTGTTGTTATCGCACTGTTGCTTCCTTATCCTTCCGCGCCTCCCTTCATACTTCATCGAACCTCAGAAATGACTGCATATCATCCAACGCACGATTGTACAGGTAATACTTTTTCTATCATCCTTTACTTAGAGAGGTGTTCTGTTCTCGCTATTATAGGTTAGATCCGGGACATTTTATTGAGGAGTTAGTATAATACCTGTGTTATTACCTATATCCGTTTCCCTCCAATCGGGTCGTAAATTAGTATCGTTATGGTTCCATGATATAGGATCTTTGCGCCCAACTACGCACTATAAATTAGCAATGGCAATTCATATGCTCAAGAGATGTTTGATCGGCAAACCCAAACAAGCGACATGAGGTAGAACGATAATAGAAACAAAGGGGATGCCCTCAACGGAGTGGAGGCTGTGTATTTCTCTTTCCTACTCGGAACGGCAAAGGGAGCCGAAATTATCTTATCCCCTAAGAAAGACCTCATGTTAAATTGTCGCGAATACCGACGGGGAGAGCTCCTCTCTTGAGTGAAGCATGGCAGTTCACTTTACTGTTTCTTCGACTTGTCTTCGCGGCGTTATATATAATAACCAATAGTGTCGCCCGCCGCTACACACTAACGACCCAGAACGAATCGATAGAACAAGGTTCCCTCTTCTACAGAATAATAAGCTTTTCTACTAACATGTCTATTCTTCAGAACCATGTATGAAGTCTTCTGGCTTTAGGACATCGAGATACTAGTAGATCCGGAGGATTGTGTGCCCCAGTCTATTCTCTGGAGACGCTGGTTAGAACGAAGTGAAGGAATTTCAGCGTGTCGAGAGTAAGGCAAAATGCGTGCTCCGGTTGGTCGGTTGTGAGACTTCCGTGCCCCGACGGGTTGGGAAAAGAGTATACAGATACTCCAGTAAGGATATCCAAAATTGATAACGGTATATTTGCTCCGAAAACGGGTGTCGAAAACCGGAGTACGGGTGTGCTAGCCGAGGGGCAGGCCAAAAATAGCCAGCCCACCCTCAAATTCCTAGTTGGGAGCCCCCGTTTTCAATGGCTAGGTTGAGCTCAGTTTCTGACCCACTACTCCCTATCAACAGTATAAACACCTCGCAAAAGCCTTATACAACGCCACAATCTTACCGACCGACAACCTTTATGACGCAAAGCCTTTCTTCATTTTTTTCCATTTTTTCTCCTCCGTTCAGCTAAACATACGTTTTACCAAAACCCCGTCCCACGAGTAATGGATTCCCGTAGTGCTAGATACCCTATTTCGCAGAGCTATAAAGAGTATTTCACACCACTCTTGCATATCCTCCGCGAAAAGACCACACTCCACCACTACACCCTCCTCAAAGACATCTATAAAAACAGCCAAGAGCAATTCCTGTCATCTGCTACCGCCACTTCACCGGAATCTTTGAAGCACAGGTTTAAGAGCACCGAAATCCCAGTGCCTCAGTTATCAGGGACATGGTGATTGGCCTACTGTAAGTATTGTTTAAATTGCTTAGTAGAACTGTAGATCACGAATTTTGTGCATGTGAGAGGAAGAGTGTGTACGGTACCAGTAGCTTGAAGAAATAGGAAAAGAAAAGAAACTGAAAAGAAAAAAAAAAAAAGAACTATGCTTACTGTGCGACACCATTTGTGGAGCATATGGGCTCCTCAGGATTGAGTCCACCATCGGTGAGAATATTTGTAGCTAAGTCACTTGCACTTGTGATAGTGGAGTAGACATAGTGAACAAGATATATCTTTAAGACTCATAGATTAATCCAAGCTTGCATGCTCTTCTAATTGCAAGGAAAATACACCCCTATTTATACCCTTCTATAGTTATGCAAACACTACCTCATACCAAGGAAATCTATAGAACCTGCTAGAATCCTCTAGTATAACAACAGGTCATGTGGATGTGTCACATGACCAATATAGTCACACCACCATACAGGAATAGGATAACATAATTTTGAACACTTCCCCTACAGTTCCATTCCCAGTCTATTAGAAAACCCTTCAAACGTCACTTTAACTAATCTCTTTGTACATATATTCGCCAAATTGTCCTCCGTTCCAACTGTTATCACATCTTACTTCCCCGCTTCCAGTAGCCCTCTGGTGTAATGGTGCTGAACATCGATATGTTTCGTTCGTTCGGTCGGAAATGCATGTGTTCTCGGTAAGCTTA
This sequence comes from Tuber magnatum, assembly GCA_003182015.1. Taxonomy (NCBI): domain Eukaryota; kingdom Fungi; phylum Ascomycota; class Pezizomycetes; order Pezizales; family Tuberaceae; genus Tuber; species Tuber magnatum. Next base: position 3,474,617 of record PYWC01000001.1, on the reverse strand, counting down.
ATGGCTGCTGTATTGTTACTGTATAGGATTGGCACAGTCTCAATTCCCATAAGTTACATTCTTCAGCTTAGCCAGACACTTTGTTGAGCGGTGAATGCCAGTGTGACATATTCGGCTTCCATTGTAGATGTTGCTATAGTTTTTTGTTTCTTCAATCGCTATATCACGGTATTTCCATAAACCTGTACAATCCGACTGGTAAACGATTTTCAGTCTGCGAGATTTGAGGCGCATGAAGCATCACTAAAGATCTTCAATAGCTATTCCTTCTTGTCTCGGTTGTACCATAATCCCTTGGTCTTAGTTCCTTTTAGATACCTTAGTACCCTTTTGGTGGCTGTAAGATATGTGGTAGTAGGCATTGGGAGAATTGGTTGAGGCAAGCAGTGGCATGTACAATGTCAGGTCTTGTAGCACTAGCGGCGTACATCAGCAATCCAATAATCAACTAGTAGTGTTGTTAATCGCATGGTTGATCATCATCTTTTGCTTTTAAAAGAGTGGTAGGGACTTCGATAGGAGTTGCAACTGGTTTCGCTTTGCTTAGATCAAATCATTTGAGGATCTCAGTAATATACCATTCCTGGTAGATCTTGAGATTGTCTTTCGAGATTTCGATCTGCATGCCTAACAGCAGTGATGCTTGTCCAGAGTCCATAAATTGAAAATAGGATTGTATTTTGTCAATACACATATTGACTAGTGAGGGCTTTCCGGCTATTAGTATATGGTCAACATAAATGCAACAAAAGTTGTTTTTTGCTACAAGAATACATTGGTCAAAGTCAGTAACTTTAAGGTTCATAGTTTCTAGGGTTTTGGTTAGTCATTGGTACCACCATCGGGGGGATTGCTTGACTCTGTAGATGGCCTTCTTAAGCTTCCAGACCTTGCCTAGTTTGCAATACCCTTCTGGGAGCTTCAGGTAGGTTTCCATGTCTATGTTGACATATAGGAAGACGCTTTTAATGTTGATTTGTTGGAACTTATAACCACGTTTGACAGCCACTCCCCACAGGAGTCACAGGGATTCTAACCAAGCAACTGGGGCATAAACCTCTTCATAGTCTTCGTCTAGGACTTGGTTGAAACCTTTTGCGCAGTATCGTGCTTTCTGATGTTCGGTAGTACCATCCTTCTTAACTTTGGCCTTATAAACCCATTGTTCTGTTAATACCTTTTTACCTTTTGGGTTTTCCACTTCTACTGCTACTCCTCATTTTCTCAGTACCTTCATCTCTTCATCCATGGCCTTCTGCCATTCATTTCTCTCCTGCGATTCCATGGCTTCTCTATACGTATTTGGATCTGGTATATGATACATAACACCAATAACTGTATGTCTTTGAAGATTCCCTTCTTCATTTCGCAGCTGTTCATCAGGTTCCTCTTTTCTTTCTTGGAGAAGCTACATGTCGTTCATGGTTAGGCCTTCCAGCTTGAAATCCCACTCATTTCCTTTTATTTAACGTTGTAGAGACCCTGTCTTCCTCTCTATTTGAAGTTGGTTCTCATCTTATACTTTCTGGGTCTGAAGTCGTTCACCTGTAGAATAATGGGGTTCTGGCAGTACTGAGGAGAAGGTATCTGGAGTTGGAATGGTGTTGACTGGAATTCGCCGGGCATAGAGGTATTCGGTGGTGGTACTGGCCTTGTCAGTCCTAATAGTGTAGCTGTCCCATCCTCCTTGGTATGTTCCAATTCACCGCAATGATCTGACTTTTCCTGCTCTTCTCTTTCTATTATTCATTGAAGATATTCAAACGATACGCCTCGTAACTTTTCAAACTTCATATCTCTTGCTTCGATCACATTACGCTGTCTAGGTATAAAGACATGGTAAAGCGTCAGACCGGAAGTGTAGCCAACTAGGTGACCTTCTTTTGCTGTCTGATCACACTTTTCTCACTTCTCGGCTGGGATATGTACTATGACATTGGCAAACCAGGGATGGAGATGACCAATCGTGGATTTTGTTTTATATAGTCACTCGAAGGGTGTTATTTTTATTGATGAATGCCACCAATGATTGTAGAGATAAGCCGCTGTGGAATAGGCCTCACCCAGCAATAATTTTCATTTGGATGGTATCATATATTGTACTATTGTCACGAGGGTACAGTTCAACCTTTCTACAACCCCATTTGATTCAGGGTTGTAGGCTGGTGATATGGTATGGATGACTCCTTTTGTGTTTAAAAATTCAGACACTCTGCAGTTAAGGTATTCGGTTCCTTGATTGCTATGCAATCGCTTAACTCATTTGCCGAATTGAGTATGTTCTATTTCTCAGAAGTGCCTTATAGCAATTCCTGCTCCATCCTTTGTCTTTAGCAGGTAAATCCAATGATACCTGGTATAATCATCTATAAACATCATGTAGTAGAGATTCTTTCCCAGCATGGATGTGGACATTTGACCACTAAGATCAGAGTAGACTTTGTCAAAAGCTGACTTGGTATCGATGTCCTTTAACTTTGGTTTTATATGTATGGTTTTATTCTGATTGCATGTTGTACAGTGAAAGTCTGGTGGAGGAGTGATAGGGGTAGCATCCTTGTAACAATCCTTCATCACACTTGGATGTCCAAGGGCTTTGTGCGGTTCTTCGTAAACTGAAACAAAAGACTTCTCATTACTCATCCTAATATACCACAACACACTTTTCTTATATGCAACCATGAAAATCCTCCTTTCCACCTGAAACATCCTTCTTCCTTTTTCTACCATAACCTTTGCTCCAACATCATCTAATCAGGATTCAGATACCAATCAGTATTGAAACGTGAGTACATACAGTGCTCGTTTGTGGATGACTATATGTTTAGTTCCATCGAACAGACACATGAGGAGATAAGCATCTCCAGATGCAGTTCTCTGGTGAATTCTACATGCTGCTGTTACTGTCTGTTCAGAGGAAGGTGTAGGACCTTAGAAGTCATCTGAGTTGGGTGAAATATGGGTCGATGCCCCAGAATCACATAAGCATTCCATTGAGACTTCTCTGATTGTTATACTACAGACAACCTCTTCCTCTGGTATAGGAGGTTCCCTGGCTTTTGCTATCAGAACCATGACTGTTGTGTCGGTAACAGCTGCGGTATTTGGTTTGTTGTCCCATTTCTTCTTCTTGGCTTTTTCTCTTCACGGCCTCAACATTTGTTGATATTGTGTATATCACGTTTTCCACCTCTTGCTGCACACCATGGGCAATGCATCTACTTCTTGTTCCTGTAAGGTACCAATAGTATCTTTTCCTCCTTTTTACCTTCTTCATTTTCTGCTGCCCTACTTAGAAAGTAATCCTGAACGTTCACATATCTGGTTGTCTTTTGTGGTGACAAGACATCGCATAGATCAGGGTGGAATTAATTAATAGATAGCATGAAGACAGTACAATTAACTTCTTCTGCTGGTGCCCATGCTCACATCACGGTTTGGAATTCGGCAGTTGTTTTATCATCATTGGATGAACATCGTTGACAAGGTGGTTGCATGCAGTTTCAAATTTTGTGGCATGGTCGGAGATGGATTGGGTGAAGGCAAGTTTGATTTTCCAGATGGCTTCAAGTAGCATCATGTTGGTAGCCAGAGTTTCTTTATCAAATTGGTCCTTGAGTGCTTGCCAGACTTCTGCTACTGAACCTTTGCCAGAGGTGTCAGCATGGTAGATAGACTTTACTGCTTGGTAGAGATAGAATCTGACTTTGGTGTCCTTTTTCTTCCAAGTAGTAACTTTTACCACATCATTGAATGCTCCAATCATACAGATTTCAGGGTTCTTTTCCATTCTGAGTACTACCTCTGATAGTCTGAGAACTTCAAAGACAACCAGTCAGGCTTGCACAAAGGTCTTGTAGTTCTCTTGTCCTTGCAGTTTTGGGTAGTCTGTTATGCACAGCTTGAAGACGGTTTCGGTATCATTGCCACCTACCACTTTATCGTGGTATGTTTCCGTTTACCATCGTTTCTGATTGCCTGTTTTGTGGAAGGTGTCAGTGTCTGTGTGACCAAAATTGCCAACTGTTTGTCTCGCTTAAGAACCTGCTTGCATCATGGTATAGCTCATCATAGTATTTTTTACAACAGGAAGAGAGAAGATAATCAGGTGAGAGAGGGCATATTTTGTTGCAGTGAGAACACATCCACCAGTCTAGTGCATCAAAGTACTGGCGGGACAGGTTGGTTTTGTTGAAGGGGCTGTTTGAGGGAAGGATCAACAGTATACACTCACTTAGAAGTGCACTTATAGTCTTGTGGTATATGATGTTCAGGTTTGCGGAAGATCTCATAAACCCAGGCTTATAACCTGAGAATATTTGTAGCTAAGTCACTTGCACTTGTGACAGTGGAGTAGACATAGTGAACAAGATATATCTTTAAGACTCATAGATTAATCCAAGCTTGCGTGCTCTTCTAACTGAAAGGAAAATACACCCCTATTTATACCATTCTATGGTTACATGAACACTGCCTCATACCAAGGAAATCTATAGAACCTGCTAGAATCTTCGAACATAACAACAGGGCATGTGAATGTGTCACATGACTGACACAGTCACACCACCGTACAGGAATAGGATAACGTAATTTTGAACAATCGGTTTCTTAAGTGCAACATGTGAAACTGAGGAAAACTCCCGACGCAAAGCCGCAGTTATTGGCTTTCAATGCTCTCAGCGCTCCGTACAGTACCCGGTCGGCTAGCATCGCCCTACCGGGGCAGTGGGACCTGTTCAAAAGTTACCCAGCAATGCTTCCCCACCCTCGTTATGTATTTCAGAACTAGCCTTTCTCTCCATAGCTTCTCCTTCTCATTCTTCCACACATACGCACGATATATTCCGCTCAATCTGAATCCTCTCCGTGTCAACGCAGGTATAAGAGCGCTAAGCATCCTTCCCATAATACTCATTGAGAAATCACGGGACTACCTGCGCAGTAAAATACACACTTTCAGTCAAGAAAACCGGTTCAAACCCTAACCCTGCAACAACAGGGAATATGAGACCTTATGTTCTGACACCGGTACTCGAGTGCCCTCGAGCGTGTTTTCATAATGGCGCAATAGGGATACATCCCCTGACGACCGAGCCTATCACTTCGTTCGTATGCCGAATTCCGCCGAATTTTAGCCAGAAAGCTAGAGGGGTGGCTTGAAGGGTGTCGCCGGAGTCTTCTGGTCGTGGCCCTGCCAATAAACATTTCTGACCCAGGGGATCTGCTGGAGGTTTGCTTACATGGGTGGCGTTATTGTCATTTTAGGTAAAAGGCGGCCCCGGCCGTGGTTCCGTCAATACAAGCGAAGGGATGAGCGATGAGGGGTTAAGGGCGCCGAGTCGTGTATCAGTGATAAGACCCGTCGTCTCCCCCATCCCACACTTGAATCCTAGTAGGTGCGACTTTCCGGATTATACTCCAAAGGCCAGTACAAATCGCCCTGTCACGAGCACTGAATAGTGGTATCAGCGAGCGAGTGATATGGGTGAAAGGCGGAATTAAACTTACCCAACCACGCCACTGATCTACCGCATTTGGATGGGGTCTGCTAGTACAGTACCGGCCCGTTATCCTTATTTTTGATCGATAACCTACCGAGTGAGTAGCTTTAAGTCCTTTCGCTTGTGTCTCGAGCATTATGTAACTATTTGCCGCGGACTACCACCCCGTCGATGTTGCCCGAGTGCGCAAAGTTTGGTCTGCGGCGCATTGGTAAGTACGGGTGCAAAAGTACTCGTCCGGCAACGCAACGGCAACCCTACGATCACTACAAATTTACTACCTATTCAACCACAACTGTTTAGAATAAACTGAAAATGTGTATAGACATGCAATAAATATAAGGAAAGCTATATATACAATTAGAAAGCAAAAAAAATCAATACTTTGTATACCATCCCCTTGCATCTAAGACAGCAGCCACTCTATTAGGCAGAGGCTCCCTCAACTTTTCCAGAAATTCACCTTCAATATCCTGAGCCCAAACCTGATTGAGGGCTTCTGCTAGATGTTTTCTAACAGTCTCTGGACCCCCCTTGGTCTTGTGAATGTTGGGAAAGTGCTGGTGTAGCTTTTCCTTCACCCTCTTCCGACAGTGCTCAATTGGATTGAGGTCTGAGGAATTGGGTGGCAATTCCATAACCTGTATATTGTTTTCAGCAAACCAAGCCATAGTATCTCTTGCAGTATGTATCTTTGCACCATCCTGCTGAAAGATAGGATCCCCAACTGTATCCCCCACCTCCTGCCAGACATCAACTAAGCCATCCTCCAAAACTCCAATATATCCAAATCAATCCACACTCTTCTCAAAAAGAGGAATCAGAGGACCCTTGTTTCTACCCCAAATACAAGCCCAAACCATTAGCTTCACCCCTGGCCCCTTGGTAACCCCATGAATACAGTCTTTGTGCCACTTTTCTTCAGGTGTTCTGAATACCCAAATACTCTTAGGATCTTTGGACTTTTCAACTATGCATTCATCATTAAAGATGATACCTTCAAAGTCTTTCTTTGTCCAATCCTTATACTTCATTGCCCAAGCCAACCCCTTAACAGCATGCTCATCCTTTAGGAGGGTTCTTTTTCCTAGCCCTCTATTTCTTTATGTTGACTGATGCCAAAGCTCTCTTGACTGTATGAAGGGAAGCATGAGGTGCAACATTATTGTGCAATTTTGATAAAGTCTAGTGGCATGCCTTCTTATACTCTTTGACTAGGCAGTAACAAGTTCTGGTAGTGATAATTCTTGGTCTTCCAGGTTTTGGGAGAGTGTTTGCATCACCTCTCTTTTGGAAGCTGTTATGGAAACTTTGGACTGTACTCTGAGGACAGTGTAAGAGCTCTCCAATTTCTGAAAAAGAGATTTTTTTTTTACTCAGAGCAACAATTTGCCCTTTCTCCAACTCGGTGAGGCAGCCTGTCTTCTGGGGAGGCATTGTGGTTGAGGGATGGTTGATTGTTGAGGTGGGGTTTTTTGAGGTGTCGCTCTGTAACCACCGATCGGACGAATACTTTTGCCCTAGTACTTTATGTCCAAGCACAATCATGGTAAAGGTCCACAAACAAAAGCGCTGCATTAGCTATCCCTTTTTGATTGCGTGTATGGGTTTTTTTAATTCCAGGTGCGGAAGTAGTTGGCCGCAAATGTCGCCATAGCGCCTGCAAATCCGTGCTACTTGGGATTTCTCAGAAAAAGTTCGCCTAGTCCCCCAACGCCTAAGCACCCCCGCCCCAGGTCTAACAACAAGTATAAAAACGACATGCGGGCCAAGGTAGATTGGCCAACATACCAAAACACAAGTGATGGAATTAACAAATATAGTAATGTGAACGAGGGCTATAAGAATTAGTAGAATAAACGCCGGATATGAAGCCCCAGATTCCGTAGTGGTTGCTCCGGTGGAGCTTGGGGAAAAGCGCCAGGCTGCCAGTGAGGGCCAGGTGGAAGAAGACTGGCTTCGGCAAACGAACGAGTTTGAGAAACGGCATGCAAGCTAGAGTCGAGCTGGCAATCTCGTGCTATTCTGTTTTGGCGTCTGGGCTGGGAAGACATATCTGTGACGTGTAAAAGCAGTTCTGTTAAGGTAGCTTATGAACCTAAGTGTGTGAAAACCGGGTAATAATCCAACAATTATCTCAGCCCTCTTAGGAATGTACGAAAGCAACTACCCATATTGGGTTTTGAGGCCCCAGGATGACAGTGGTGTATAGATTCCCTTCAGTTCCCCTCATTCTCCATGAGGTCCTGGCCGAGGAGACCATCCCGAGACACCCCTCATCAACATAGACTTTCCGCCCCATCTGAGGGCTTTCACCATCTCTCAACACTATCCTGTTCTCGGCACTATCCTGTCGACAATGCCACTTCTCTACTATGCCCCACGTTACTGGAATCCCATGCTAGGCATGAGATGAAGGAAGGTGTGAAACACCTTGCTTTGAGGCTTCAACGGGATGCGAGCAGCATATCGGCCGACATTCTCCTGCCTGAGCGGAGTGTTGAATTCTCGCTCTGGATGGATCACTCCGGCCGGGTATTTACGGCATGGATGACCTAAAGGTGGGTCCTCGGATGGAACAAAAATCCACTCGCAAATCGCAGGAGCTGATTCCGCGAGTGCGATTTCATGATGCTTACCTTGCAAGCATTAAGATCTTAAAGAATCGTGGGAAGGATGTATTGTGCAGCGGTATAGGGAGTGAAACCGAGTAGAACTTGACCGGTATGGAGGAACTTTAGGAAAGGTATGGTCATAAACTTTTTTCCCTTCCCCGGCGTCCGATCTAAGCTAACTGTAATGTAAATACACCAGTATGAAATACCATGAAACCTAATAAAGGAATCCTGATTCTCCCCCGGATCAATACCCGTTCATCAGGTTCGCCATACACGTCCCTTCCCTCCGCACACACCCGTGATGAAAGAGGAAGGACATCGCTGGAAAAACCTCTCAAGAGCTGGAGAAACCACCCCCTGGGTTACTGGGGGCTCCGGGACCAACTAAAACTCACTATCCTTCGTCAGCAGCTCTAACAAGAGAAACATACATATATGTCAACTCGTTCCTTGAGCGGGGAAAATATATTGAAGTGATATTGTGGGCGGTGTGGGCCTTTTTGAGACGAGCGCCTTGAGCATCTGCTGTCTACAACTCTCTTTTGTGTGCTGGGCCCGTAACATTGTAGTTTTGCTTGTAAATGCTGTTTGTAGCGGTATCGACGGTAGTTTATAACTTTTGGTTTAATATCTTTTCGTTTTTATATTACGTTATCAGGTCTGGCTCTCAAGTTCTGTCATTTTGAGTATGGCACTGGGTATAGAGGGTCACCTGCTTCACTCCCATACAAAGTTACCTTTTTCATTCTCTCTCTCCTTTTAGAGGCACTTTTTTTTTTTTTTGAACAAAAAAGCAACCCTTAGTTTATCCCCTTAACGATTAACTGTAGCTACCGGCCCCTTTCCCCCGAGACTGGCTGTTATTTACCTCTGGGACATCTGGTTTGTTTATTCTTACGGCCTAGTTTGGTGCAACCCGCGATGCCCGGTCCTGGACGACAAATACATCGGGATTACCGAAATCGCGACCGCCATTGCGGACGAGAAAATATGGAACTTGAACGGGCGTAATGCTAGCGGCACAACAGCATTAATTGGGGCCACCAAATACTGAACGTGGAGACTCCAATCCAGCTTTATCAGGTAAGTGGGGCCACGGACCACAGGCTACGCTGCAGGGAGTGGACATAATGGGGCGGTGAAGCTACTCCCAGAAGCTGGGGATGTCAATCCCGATGAATCTAACAGCGATTCTCAAACATCATTCCACTTGGCCGCCAGAAATAGACAGGCAGGCACAATGAAGTTATGACCGCAACAAGAACATAACTGCGAGTCATCACAACCATTAGGAAGTATAGGAAACCTCCGGAACTGCTACGAGTGTCTCCGAGGGGATAGTGTCAGGTCTAGAGGTCGCTCAACAAGGCTTTAGTCTCGACACACCATACGAGTTTATCGACGTAGATTCTCTCCCCCACTCCGAGGAACCTTGGACGAATATCGGCCAAGCATGCTGGCCAGCATCTATCCCTATACCAACGCCGGAACACCCTGGAAATGATGCCACGGAGCTTTGTTTCGGATCACTAGATGTGTAGGCAGGTGTCAGGTACAAAGGCGTCATGGGTATGCCACCTAGCAGTTTGGATTAATGAGCGTTGCGACATGTATTGTCGCCAATCAAGAGGAATTGAGCAGCCACAGGTAGAAACGGGAAGATTTGCTTTGATACCTGTGAATGTGGGCTTTGTTCACTTTTGCGGCAACTCGATGGAAACCTCTACTTCTCAGAGCTGCAGAACGGCAACACCGGATTGAGTGAAAGATCCTGTTGAGGCGATTTCCTTGTCTGGTGAACGCTGCTTGCGACCATGATTCCTACCTTTCTATAGTCGTAGTCTAGCCGAATACTACAAAAGCTTTTCCTACCACCATCGGAACGTATTCAGTTGGTTTTCCATAAGTGACGATATACTCTGCCCTGGAAATATTATTCTTACCCGAGCCCAAACCTACCATCTAGCCTCCTCTGGGATTCGTGGCTTGGCTGCCCACACATTATCAGCTTGCCATCTGATGGGGTACAATTTCTGGATTAACCCACTAGATCACGACACGGAAACCCCGCCCAAGGACCTCCAATCCTACGATCCTCTGGTCTAGAACCCACCGCACAATCTCCCCACTATATTGAGAAAGAAAGGCAGGAAAACAAAACACCACTAGTAAATTCCAACAAAAGAAAAAGAGAATTGTAAAAAATTAATCGTCCCAATTTCCTTCGACCCAGCCTCTTAGAGTGCGGGGGGAGCTCGCTGGGCAACCCTTGTTCTTGCTTCGGGGGAGAGGAACCTCTTCAGAAAACCGCAGTGAGGGTACAGCCTGGGAGTGCAAACTTCCAGAAGGAGAGATCGTTTGAACAACTGGCCGGAGAGGTGGTGTAATTGAAGGTAGTGCAACACCGGCTGCACGTTTCCAGGGGGCTCAATTGATTCTAACAATTCAGGAATGTGCCTTCTTCCGGAGGAGCTGGAAGGACAAAACCCACAGAATGGACCAATCGGGATCGAGGGGCAGAAGGGGCCACGGGCAAGGTATTTCTCTTGATTCCCCATCGCAGGCGATGCTAACAGGGGGTGGTGAGCGACTTTGATCTTAGGATGAGGACCATTACAAAAGTCTATAAAGCTCCAAGGTCAGTCTGCGGGGCATGGTCGTGGAGCCGGTTTCTGGTATTTTGCCCAGTAACTATCTTCCTAATCAAGGTGAAAAGCGGGATCGGGATGAGTGAAGAGAGGGAGGTGGGAGATTCGCGGATGAGCAAACTTCCCTCATGGATCGGAACGAGGTCTACGTCCTGGTGCTGAAACTCTCCGGCGGATATATTGGTATGAGAAGTTGCACCCAACCACACGGGCTAACCCGGTCATTAATATCATAGGAATACGAGAAATCGAGCTTATGATGTTTTCTATCTTGGAAAAATCCCTGCAAAAAATATTGGTCAAAATCTAAAGGGAGCCATTACTGACCAGTCGTCAGGGCCTAATGGCTAAAGAGCTGGTCGGTACTGATTTGAAAAAGGGAATGTTGCCAGCCCGAATGCCTATCCTAGAGGTGGGCAGATATATAGGGCGGTGTGAGGGATAGGACGCTCCTATTCTGGGCTTCTGCCTCGTTATCGATAAGCACACCAGCAACGCACGCACTGTGCGTGTGCACAGCATGGTTGAGGAGTTGGCCAGGGCCGGTAAAGTCTCAAATCCCATGGAGCAGATACTTGCAGCGGGCTTGCCAACGTGCTCAGCGGGGGAGTAGCGACTCGCATTGCGTGCCTTGCAAGCAAGCTGTTGGGGAAGGGTTTGGTGGTTGATGTATTTGATTAAGAGTTTGGCTAGGCAGTGGCTTGTTAGGAGGAGGGGGGCCGGAGGGATCGGGGGAGGGAAATCGGCAGGATAGCTCGTCTAAGAAGAGAGACCTTTCCTAGCTGTGGGTGGCGCGAGGGCCTAGGAAGGATTCAGGGGTCATTGATGCTTGGGCCAGCGCTTGATGGATGACAGTGGTTGTGCGATTTTGGTTTGTGATATTCGTTTTCACGCGTGATGCCCGATAAAATTGCAGGAGTGGCTGGCGCCTGATCACACGACTACTTCCAGCGCAGCTACCCACCCCCATCGCATGTTTATCCGGTACTAAGGCGAGGCAGGCGGAGTCCAAGAATTACTTTCCGCAGAGAGTTTAATGCCAAGATCCCGGTGTGTGAGCTGTCAAGATGTGGGGGGAAACCCAACTTGCACTACCATCGCATGGTCGGGAACGCCGGTTTACACGGCATGGCTGGACGTCAGCTGCGCCCGGAAGCTCATGATGACGGAGCTGTTTCTCCATACACTCCGAAATGGACTGAACCGTGAGAAGCTACGGGAGGTAGGAGGGTTTCTGCTTTGTGTTTTCTAATTCTTTGGAGCGATGCCGTACCGCGCCCACACCGTGGATCTCCATGCGATCGCAACAAAGTGGGCTCGCTCCAGATCCCCTGACTAGCGTGTAGGGTGGTCAACGAGGGATGGAGAGAAGCGCACATGTTAAAGTTTTTGGATGAGCTCCCGTTATGTTGCCATGGTTTGAAGGCTGTATTCACTGTTCCCATGATAACGAGCACCATAGCTCAATCGATAATTGGTATGATATGATATGATATATTATGATATGATATTTTAAGCGGAACAACTAGCGTAGGGCACCCCCTATTTGTCGGTAAGCTCATTCGCCGGCTAAGGAATGGTTGGCAATGCCGTAAATTGTCATACCATGAATTTAATAGCCGCGGAGTGGCGGTCGGGCTCAGGGATTTGGTGGAATACGCGTAAACACCACCATCATTGCTCTGCTTTCAATTCCTGCTATTATTCTACAGTACTGGTGCCTCTACTAGTACCCGAGTACTGTAGGTGGAATGTGGGCTGCGGCCCGTCTCCAGTTTTCTCGACAATCGGTCCAAGACCGTGTAGGGCAGGCGGAAGCTTGCATATTGCCGTATAATAAGATTGATTCCCAAAAATATGCTGGGGTTGAACCAAGGTAGTGTATGCACCAAAGACCGGGGATCGCCGATACAACTCAAGGTTGCGGGAATCAATTTGAGCTCGCAAGCTCTCTGCTCGAGCAATGGAAAATTCTACTATGCTGTGGCCCCGCCATTTAGAAGGGGAATGTCGGGAGAGGATTTCTATTCCTCCCCTCTACTAGGCGGCCACCTGTTTTTTTTTTTCTTCCCCAAAATTATAGGCCTTGGTCTTAAACCGTGGTGGATCCTATACCAGACCCGTTCCGGCTAAGGCAAGAAGGATCCTTCATAGGCGAGGAGTTGCTCGGTAACTTATCGTATATTTGGGGGTTTCTACATGTACTCGTACAGTACTCGAGTACAGTAGTTCGGGTGCAATGCGCGTGGCTCGGTGGGGTGGACTTCGGGTGTGATGCCTTGCGTGGAGGAAGCCCCACCCCGGTTACCATGGACAACTCGCCGTTGAAAGGCCATTGGCGCCTTGGTTCTCCCGAGCACCGTGCTGCAAAGTACAGTACTCGCGTGATTCGTGGAAGGGCTACGCACGGTACCTTATTGTAACTTATCAATTACCCGGTGCTGGAATCAGTCGAGATTTTGACAGTCCTACCCTACCTCTGTTGGGCCGCGTTTTGGCTGATTTGACTCCCTCGTCTGACCGACCGTGCTTCCCTACGGTATCATACTCCAATAGCTACATCCACTGTATGGCAGAAATGGGCCAGGATCCCCTCGGGGGAGTAATTCGGGGATCCAGACTATTCTTACTATACGGTGGGTGACCGGTTACATTAAGTTTTACAACTCTAACAGTGGGCTGGTTGGGTGACAGCTCTGGGCTTTTATGCTGGCTTGGGACTAACCTATACTGTATCATACGAGTACTGTACGTACTGGTACGGGTAATGTAAACCCGCTTCCGCAAAGTTCACAGACCCCTTCAAGTACGATTAGCCCCCGTGCAAACACTTCGCTGCTCTCTCTTTCTTGCTCAGTAGGAAATGAATCATGATAAATCCTTACAGTGGCGCTAGATACGTATCCAAGAACTGGTATCATATCTAAAAGGCTCTTCTTTCTCTTGCCGCCGTTGATAGGTATTGTTCCCGGAGTATGGTACAAGGACGGGTTTGAGAACATTTCGGACGCGTCTGTACGGTAGCGACGAATCATAAAGACCCATAAAATCTGCTTTTCAGTATGGACATTTTGGTCGTGATTGCCTGACAGGTGGAGCAAGTTTGCATACTCTGGGGTATATCCAAACGCCCGAGCCTCTCGTTTAGTTGACAGCCATAGTATGGGCGTCTGGAGGGATGGAGCTACAGTGCGGGGAGTTGATTGCTAGAACATACAGTACTCAAGTACTCGAGTACCGGTACAAGTACCGGGGGACAGGGATAGTCAACACGGACACGAGTCGCCTCATGTGCTTGTGCACGCCTTATCTGCCTTGGCGAGGAAATGATTAGATACCGGTGGTAGTGGCAGACACTGCCCTTGGCAGGACAGAAGCTGTTTCTCGTTTGGCGGCCGCCCAGGAAGAAAAAAGCAACTTTAGCATGGCCACCTGAATGGCCTTGTTCAACAGAGCCTTATTCTTCCATCCTCTCCGACCATTGCCCAAACCTATTTAAAAATTTTCCTTCACTCTCTCGTTACCCACTTCTTTTTTTTTTTGATCCACGAACAGTGGCACTGCCGCCCACCGAGAACAGGAAGAACGATAGGCAAGACGAGATGGGTTCTGCGGCAAATCAAAACATGACCATTACTATAAACAGCAACATCGGTAATGTGACGGGCAGTTATAATAACTGCGAGATAACGGTGTCGGACGAGAAGCGCCAGATTCTAGAGTGGTTGTCAACCTGTGGCCTGAATAGGTCCGCAGAATTCCAATGGGCTGGCCAATTCCGGGAGATTGGCGGACCTTTTTTTTGGGGGGGGGGTTCTTCAATTGTTTAACAATATAATATCACAGTTTCCGTATGGGACCTCTAGGGTACGACAGGGAAACCTAAAGCAAGCGCTTCGCAACCCTTTCCAATGTCCTCCAGTCCTAGAGCCCCTCCAGCCTAGAACCAACTGCGCAATCCTCCCATAAAATTGGGAAAGGTCGGCGGAAGAGGGAAACACCGCCGGTAGATCGAGAAAGAAAGAAGAAAAAAAACAATAGTAGAAAAAGCAGCAGTCCCAATCCTTCACAATCTAGCCCCTCAGGATGTGAGAGAGAGTTCGCTGGGGCAACGATTATTCTGGTTTTAAAGGGCCGGGGCATCACCGCTGGCAGCCGTGCTGGGCGCGCGGCCCGGGCGTGTAGGCCTCGAGAGGGGAGAGATTGTTTGCATAACTCACTAGGCCAGAGGTGTAATGGGGTATAGTGCAATACTAGCCACATGGTGCTGGCGGTCCCGGTTGACCGGAACAATTCATGGATGTGCCCTCTACCGAAGCGGGTGGAAGGGCCAAAGAAGGCCCAAGGGCTGGGGAGGCCACGGACCCGGTGCAGTGTTTCTCTTGATTCTCCATGGCAGGCGATGCTAACATGGAAGGGTGAACGGCTTTTGATTCCATAGTGTAGTCGTTGCCAGTGAGGAAGCGGGTAAACGACTTTGATCCCAACACGAGGGCCTCCCTGAAGCCTATAAAGCTCCGAGCTAGGTCTGTGGGGTAGGATAGTAGGGAAGTTTTCACGTGTTTTACCCCGTAACCACCCTGGTAATCAGGAAGGCAAAAGGCGGGACCAAGAGGATTAAAGAGAGGGAGCTAGGGGATTCTCGGATGAGCAAACTTCCGGAATAGATCGGAGTGGGCTCCATGCCCCAGCGCTGAAAGCCAGTACAGCGGACTAGCGTAGGCCCCTCAAGACCTTGAGGGATTTGGGAATTCTTTGCGCTTTTTGTTGCTTTAGCTCAACTGCCGGATAGCAGCAATCTGTGGATCTGACAGGAATTTTCGTTCATGTTATATCAGAAAGGTCACAGATATCCTTTATAAAGAGTTACCCTGCCTGATGGATATCAGATCATCAGATCGCGCTTTTGGAATTTCATATTTCAGTACATATTATTAAGATATATTGGTGACAAGTTGCACCTAACCATAAGTTACAAGTTAACCGGGGCACTGATATCATAGTAATCTGATAATAGGAGTGCGTGATATTCTACTACCGTAAGAACTCGAATAAACGGACCATGTGCTATGTAGTCCGAAATTTCCTCCTCTGGAAAGGGGGTCAAATACACACCAAAAAACATGGCCTCCGTGACAATTAAAAATAAAAATACCAGACCTTACCGAGAGAGGCAAGTCCAGCGTCCTAGCACATGGACCGATTATTCGAGTTCTTACGGTACCTTAGGAAAATCCTTGCCAAAAAAAGTTGAGCCGGGATCGAGGGAAGGGGGTGGTTACTTGCCAGTTCTGATGATATAAAGGCTAAGGAGCTAGTCAGTGCTAATTTGAAACGGTGAAAGCTGCGAGTTCGAATCCATTCAGAGAGGAGATAGTTGGGCGTTGGAAAATGGATGGCGAATAGGTTTCTTGTAGGATTGAGAGCCAGGGTAGTTGACGGCGATTCCTCTGTGTCTATCTTAGGGGCGGATGGACTCACAGGCCGAGGTAAGGGACTAGACGCCACCATCTCCTGCCCTACCCCGCCACCGATAAGCGCACCAACAACGCACCCGCTCTGCATGAGCACGGCGTGGTTGAGGAGCTGCCTTCGGGAGCTGAAGTCTCGGGTTCCATATGACGTGCGTATTGCCCACGTGCTCGACGGGGGAGTAGGGGTTGGTTTCGCATGCCTTTCAAGCGGCTGGTGGAGAGTTTGGTGGTTGGTGTATTGGCTAGCAACACGGTTAGGCGGCAGTTCATATACAGGGATTTGGTGTCCGGGAGGGTTCCGGAGCGGGAAACTGCTGGATATCTCGCTTGGGTGGGGCGAGATGGGGCATTTTCTAGCCGGGCCCCAGTAGTTGCAGCAGGGGATTGTGGGAGACTCGGGGATGTTGATGCTTAGGCGGCGGTAGAGAGTTGTGTAATATTCGCTTCTTTGTTGGACACATGATGTTTGCTAGGGTTCCAGGAGCTGCTGGTACTTTCATCTGAACATTGTGCTACTCCCGGCGAGGCATGCCCGCAATTCTGTGACACGCTGGGTACCAAATCGTGGAAGAGAGATTCTAAGAATTGCTCTTAGTAGAGAGCTTACCCCAAAGATCCACCTGGCTGTAAATGATATTACAGGAGCTCTCTTTGATATCTCAGGGTCTGAGTTTGGAAGATGGAGGGGACCTACCGTAACATCGCATTGCTGGGCATGGCGGTTTTCCTGGTATAACCGAACGTTACTTGCCCCGGTAGCTGACAACTACGAGTCTTCTTTGTTGGATTACCTATAGGGCATGCGGTTTGGTGGATGTATGGTTATGCTGTTATGCGGATATGCGGTTGTGGGATAGGCTATTAGGCAGATAGGAGGTTATCGGGCATGTGTGTTTGTGGTATGCGGTAACTTGGTATGAGGCAGGAGATTGTTTCTTTCACACCCTATGCCATTAGGCATATGGTAGTTTGCATATGGCATAGGCTTGAGGGATCATAGACGATCATGGAGGATCATGGTTTGTTAGGTTGGTGTAGTTCTTTTGTTTTCATTGGAGTTCCAAGAGTTTTTGTTGCTTAGGAGATATATATCTCCTGTTCTCTCCTTAGTTAGATCATCATCTTCGATCACCAGTTTTCTCCTCATCCATTCCCACTCTCTCGCATCTTGAGGTTATTTTCGCACCTTGATTGCGTCCCTTGTCGGTGTCTTCCATTCATCTTCAGCATTCTTCTCCTGGGATTCTTGACTAAATTGAGCATTGCGGAGCTACGAAGGGTAGCAAGGTTTCTGCTCTGCACAATACGGGTACCGTACAGTACGCCCCGGGTCTCCGGGGATATCGTACCCTTGGCAATGTGACACCATTCCTGTATCCCGAGTCTCCATCTGGTTTTTGGATGGCATGGGAGGGGGGAGGCTCTAAACCTCTTCGGTGTGTAGGGTGGCCAATGGAACTTGAAAAATACACATGTTGAGGTTCGCAACGAGTAGATCTATGCTTCATATGCCTTAGGGTTGGGGGTGGTATTCGTTATGCCTATTTAGGGCAGCTAATTTGAAAATTGGCATTTTACATTGAAAAACTAGGGCACATTTCTCTCATTGCTAAACCTACTCGTAGATTTTGCTCCCCATCCCTCAAATTGTTGAGCTAGTGATACTCAAGCGACCGGTGGTTATTTGATCGCTAGAGCGGGTTTTTGTAGAGGGCAATAGTAGTTTTTTCCTTTTTTCCGCTTTTTACGGTGCTCTCCTATCCTTCCAAGCGGGGATACCGTAAATTATGATACTTTGAATCAAATACTGGTGGAACGAAGGTTGGGTTGAGAGATTCTTTGGATTAAGCATGGGTACCATCCTCCCCAATTCCTATTACAGTAGTGTACTGGTACCGTAGCCGTATGATAAATTTACAATTGGGTGCGGGTTGTCCGGAACAGTAGGCAGAGCGTGGATTGTGAAATGCGGCATCTCAGGCCTTTTCACTGCGGTCCGTTCAGGACAGCGGGGCAAGTGAGAACTCGGGCATTGCCGTACTGTAAGATTGATCCCCACGGCTACATAAAGGCTGGACTAACGCATTCACCAAAGACTGGGGATTGCCGGTAAAACCCATGGTTGCGTGCGAATCAAACTTGATCCGCATGCTCTCTACTCGAGGGTAATTGGAGACTCGCTGTGCCGTAGTCATTTGGAACATCATGGGAGAGGATGTCTATATTGTGCAGACACTCGTCTTTTTTTCCCTACTTTTTTGATTCTACTTCAAGTAAGCTTTCGTTTGTCTTAAACTGTCCAGAATCGTTTACCAGGTTCTTTGCCCGACTGGGGTACTGTACGAGCACAGCACTCGTACCCAGGCTGGAATTGAGCATGATCGCAGCGGGCGGCCGGTTATATTAGGTTTGACAACAGCCGCCATGGGCTAGCTGGCTGACAGCTCTGGGATTTCACGTTGGCGCGGCACTGTACTAGTACTGTGCGGATAGTGTACCGTGCAGTAGGGGGTAGTGATGAATTTTAAGGACCCATAAGCGGCATTTTGGTAAAGGTATGCCGGTTCGGCGGTCGTCTGGCTAGTTAGCGAATAAAGATTTGAAAGCAGAGGTTGCGTTAGAGTGGGTTTGCACGCTTGAGCGCCATGGGGTGTTTCCCAAGTAGCCATAGGGTGGGCATCCGGAGGGACGGCGATTCCGAACAGTGCAGGGAGATGATCGCCAGGAAGATAAGACAGGCCGCGCTGGTTGGCTGGGCGAGGAAGTGATTAGGTGATGGCATATGCACGCCCCTCAAGATAACGTAGCCCAGTGAGTGGTACGAGGGGGATTGTGCAACCCATGCAACCCGGAGAAAGCACTCGAGCAATTCGGAGTCTCCCGTTCACTACAAGTACTCGTACAACATCAAATGCGCAAGGGGTTAACATTACCGTACTGTAGCCTAGCACCGGTATGCCGGAAAGGATAGAAGTTGCCATTGCGGTAGAAGGCAGGGGCCCAAAGTCTTGACTCATCAGTTTTGCTTACTTTCCTTCTTCTTCGAAAATTATCATCTGCATTGTTTGCGTCGCAGCGAGCGGGCGATCGGAAATTGATAATTTGGTTCGAGAGCCCCGCAGCACTGACCCCCGTACTGTATCTCTGGAGCTGCGTTATTTTCACGGATGGATAGTACAAGTACTGTGTAGTGCGGTACAGTACAGTACTCGAGTACAGAAGATTGTGGTAGCACAGCCTTAGTGGCAACGCAACAAGAAAAAAGCAACTATCTGGCGAATAACCACTCCTTCTAAAGCCTTAGATCTTCCAGCTTTCTCCCATCTTCGCCCAAACCCGCCCGAAAAGAGGGGAGAAAATTCCTGCTACCCTCTCGTTTCCCAAATTTTTTTTTTTTGATCCACGAATAGCACCACCACCGACAACAAGAAGAACGATAGCCAAATCAAGATGGGTTCAGCAGCGCATCGAAACCCGATCATCACCATAAACAGCAACATAGGTAATGTGACGGACAGTTATAAGGATGTGTGGAATAACTGTGAGATAACGGTGTCGGACGAGAAGCGCCGGATTCTGGAGTGGTTGTCTCCCTCGGCACCACGGGAAAGGCATCAGGCTGTGAGAGAGGGGCGAGTGGATGGAGTAGGGGACTGGCTTCTCCGAACGAACGAGTTTGAGAAATGGCACAAAGCCGAGGATCAGGCTGTCAATCCTGTGTTATTCTGTTATGGGGACCCAGGAGTGGGGAAGACATATCTGAGGTGTGTAGAGTGGCTCAATTGAAATGGCGTGCAAAACTAAGCGTGTAAACACTAGCTCTCTTGTGATAGATAGATTGTGCGATAGCATTGGTGAGGACAATATGGCTGTCGCTTGTGTGTACTGCGACTTCCAGGCTCACAAAGAGCAACCTGCGACTGGTGTGTTAGCCGCTCTCTTGAAGCAAGTTGTTGCGAGGGTGGAACCGATTTCGGAAGAGATAGAGGGGGCTTTTGGGCGAGCGAAAAGAGGGGTCGATGGTCGCGCGCTCCGGCTCCCTGAAATCCGCGCTATGCTCATCAAGTCTCTCACATCTTTGCGACGGGGATTTATCTGTATCGATGCTTTAGATGAGTTTCCCACAAAACACCGACCCGAACTTTGGGACTCTTTACAACACATTGTCCGACAATGCCCAAACGCTCGTCTATTTGTTACCGGGCGGCCACACGTTCGGGAGGAAGCGGGGAAATACTTCCCGGGCTCTGCTGACCTAATTCCGGTAAAGCCCACCGAGGGGGATATTTGGGGATATCTTGCTATGAGGTTGAGAAGGGACTCATCGCCGGAAGCAATGAATGCGCAATTGAGGGCCGAAATTTTCAGAATTATTCCAAACAAGATCTCCGGGGTGTATGTAGCACCTATAGGTGGTGAATCCAAGGCTACAGGCTGATGGTGGTCTCTAGGTTTCTTCTCGTTTCCCTCGTTATGGATGCGGTTCTGGAAGATGCGACAATATATCGGAGGACACGGACGCTTCGTAGGATGGCCAACGGCTTTGGTTTAGACGATGCATACAGCACAACATTGAGTCGCATAAGAGAGCAGGGGGGAAGCAAAGCTAAGCTTGGAGTGGAAGCACTAATGTGGATTTCACATTCCGAACGGCCATTGAAGGCGCTAGGCTGTGCCATGCATTAGGGGTAGAAATAGGAACTACCGACTTCAATATCGACAATGTCCCATGAATAAGGACCCTGTTAATCTGTACTTTAGGGCTTGTTACGATTGATCAGCAAACATCAATAGTCCGTCTCGTGCATTTCACTCTTCAAGAGTATCTTGCAACACATCCCAACTTGTTCATCACACCTCACTCGATGATGGCTGAAGCATGCCTCACCTATTTAAACTCTCGGTCCGTCTGTGAGCTTTCATCTGCTCTCGATGCTGTCCCGTTGCCACTGCCGTTTCTCCACTATGCCTCGTGTTACTGGGGGTCTCATGCTAGGAAGGAGATTACAGAAGGCGTGAAGCGCCTCGCATTGCGACTTCTTCAACGAGATGCGAACCACATATCGGCTGACATTCTCCTCCGTGAGCGGAGCGTTGACTTCTTGTCCTGGAGGGAGCGTGTCTTCGGCATTCGTCCTGATCTTCACGGATTTACTGGACTACACTGCATCGCATACATGGGGATTACCGAACTCGCGATTGCCATGGTGGACATGAAAAGGTGGGACTTGAACGGGCGTAATTCCAAGGGGGCGACACCGTCAATATGGGCCGCTAAATGCGGGAATTGCAAGTTCGCGAGGCTGCCTCTCGGGGAGGGAGACGTCAATCCCACCCTATCAGATGACGAGGGGCGAACACCACTCACACATGCTGTCATGAGGGGACATGAGGGCCTGGTGACGCTGCTCCTGGAGCGAGGGGATGTCAATCCCGATTCGTCGGATAAGGGCGGCCGGACACCACTATCATATGCTGCAGAAGATGGAGGTGAGAGCGTGATGAAGCTACTCCTAGAGCGAGTGGATGTCAACCCCAATTCGCGGGATATGGATGGCCGGACACCATTATCATATGCTGCCCAATACGGACGTGACGGCGCAGTGAAGCTACTTCTGGAGCGAGGAAATGTCAATCCCGATTCACGGGATAAGGGCGGCCGGACACCACTATCATATGCTGCCGAATACGGACATGAAGGCGCAGTGAAGCTACTCTTGGAGCGAGGGGAGGTCAACCCCGATTCACCAGATAAGGACGGCCGGACACCACTATCATACGCTCCCAAATCTAGATCTGAGCCCGTGATGAGGTTGCGATCACAGCCAACACCTCTTAGGGACAAAAAACCACAAAACAGTGGCGTGACACGGCTATTCCCCGTCCCTGCTTCCAGTACTCCCGAAGCGGAATTACGCCTAGTCGCACAGCAAGAAGGCATCATTCCCGTCATGAGGCCAGCTATCACGGAAGCCACTCCTCTCTCCCACTCCGCCCAGTCCACGTCGAATCAACTTGAATCATCACCCTCAGCACCTCTTCTCTCGCCCTCCCACCCCCGCGCCTGGAAATACCCCCGACCCCATCATTGCAGGCCCCCAAGGTGATGGTGATAGAAAGACTCGTTCGTTCGTGGACAGGACCGGAGGAGAGTGGAGATGATCATTCTAGCGAACAAATAGCCAGCTAAGGGCCTGTATATATACACAACACCAGTATCAGGGTAGAGCCCCATACAAACACCACAACTGGGGTATAGCCCCCTGAAGACAACTCAGTCTCCCACACATACATGCTATCATAACAACATTACCACCATGACATACAACCACTCATACATCTGCATACCTCTCCATGTCTATCCCTCTTCCACAGCAGGATTATACTACCATCACTGCCCCTAATCCGCTGTGGTCTTGCCTTGTGCAACAAATAATATAATACATGAAATTTTTCTCATTTTTTTTTAGAATGACTTTCTGTAGAGCTTTTCGAAACACAAAATAACAATTTCAAAAACATTCAAATCATTCGCACTATCAGCATGAACTTCCCAAGCTTGGCTTTTTCTAAAGCCTTAGTAAGCCCATCTGCTACCATCTCATCTGTTGTCAAATATTGCAGTACAACATCCCCAGACACGATAAGTTCCTTCAACCAAAAATACCTTACACCCACATGCTGGGTTAAGACTTGAAACTTGCCACTCTGCAGACTTGTAATATATGCTTGGTTGTTATTGTATAAGGAAATAACAGGATGTGGACTTTGATTCATATTGGGATAAAGACCTAGTTGTACCATCCATATCCAAATTCTATCTTCTGTAACTAAAACGGTTGTATTGAGTTCTGCATCAGCAGTGGACTTTGCTACTGTGTAACAATCTCTACTGGACAGTACCTCTCTCACATGAGCTACAATATCTTAGCCTCAAACATTCAAGATTAGACTTCTTTCACTGAGTCAAATAGCTAGTCACATAAGGCTCATATCTGACGACTTGCTCACGAGAGTGTATGCACCACATAGTGTTACAATCTAGCTAGAAGAGCACTAGGCAGGGGACGGAAGTGAGGAACAGGTTTTACACATGACCTCATTTAGAGGGCATGGGGTTAAGTTATGATTTTGCACAGGACCTCGTTAGCAGGTCACCGGGCTTGTTTATATTCAAATTGCATTTTGCACATGATGTACGATTGATGCCATGGGAAAGGTCTAGACTTGTCGGTAAGGCTCACTAGGAAAGCAGACTCATTTATGTTTCACACATGACCTTATTAGTAGGTTATGTGGTTAGTTTTGTTTTAATTTACATTACATATATGACGTACAATTAACATCATGGGAAAGGTCTAGACTAGTTGGTAAGGCTTAATAGTAAGGCAGACTCATTTATATTTCTCACATGACCTTGTTTAGAAATCATGGGATTGTTTTATGTTTTGTGCACATGACCAAGTTGGGTCGTATGATGTTATGATTGATTTTGTAGCTGACCTCGCTTGAGGATCAGGACAGGGTTAGGGTTGTAGGAAGAGGCCTATATGAAGGCTTGGTTTTCACAGATAGGTTAGCTCTTGATGCAACCATCGATCATTATTTTCTATCTACAACTTTATATTCTTTACACTACAAAAATCTTTACACTGCAAACCTCTCCACTCTGTGGGCAACACCTACAGTCAAGGACTTACCCACTACCCAGACCAAATCAACTATATAAAGACCAAGACTCTCAGCACTGGTAAGAAACCAATTCTTTCATGGGAATACGAAGATAGGGCCAAGATACTTGAGGAGCTCTTGAACACAGTACAGCACAGTTTGCAAGACAAAGGTCATTACCTAGTCCAAGTACAATGAGTAGTCAGAAACCATAATATTTGGTTGCATCTCCTGCAACACCTAATAACAGCAAGATAGCAACTGCAAGGAACCCAGAGTTTACACAAGACAACAAAGGAGATATAGATCTTACTGATAACACCTTAGACCTAGGATGGATACACAATGCACTAGGCAAAGCAGCAAACCAAGCCTCAAGAGCCACAAGCCCAGTTACACCAGATGAAACTTCACTGCTCAACAGTTCCCAAGAAGGAACACTATGACCACCAAGGTTGGCTGGAGCAGCAGCTCCAGTACTACCAACAAGGCCAACCATGCAATCTCTGATAATGTCAGGAGATTAAATGACAAGATTCCTGGGAGCCATCAATGCACACCCAGAATCAATACCAAAAGCAAGAGAACCAGATCTCTTTAAGGAAGACTAGGACAAACTACCAGCATTTCCGAGCCAACTAGAACACTACATCAAGGTCCTGGGATAGAGTTAAGGCAAGAATATGATAAAGATGCACTATATGGAATCTCTTTTAAGAGTAGCAGGTGGTCAATGGATCTTGTTCTATGTGGAAGATAGGCAAGACATAGAATAGGCAACGTGGGTAGAGTTTAAGGAGACTCTTGGAACCCAGTTCGGAGACCAGCATGTCAAGGAAGTAGCTGGACTCAAACTCAACCAGTTGAAAGCAGGGAAGGATAACTTCTCTGACTTCTGGCACAAGTTTAGAATGCTAGTGGTGGAAGTAGAATACTATGACAATACAGAATTCTGCACTCTCCGAGGGGCAAGCAATGACAGGCTTTAAAAAGTATGCAGAACTTTAGACCAGTTGTATTTAACAACCAAGAACTTGGTGGTATGAGCTATCGGCAAGGAAGACAAGACCAACCAGGTCTGATACCTCCAAAACAGGATGGCAGAAACAATACGACAAACCGTACTACGAAACAACAATGGCATCTGTCGGCCTATGAACTTGACCAAGCCATCATAGGCTATGGACCTCATAGACTTAGATGTGACCGGAAGAAGGACCAGGTGGTTTAAAAGGTTATCTGACCAGGAGTCTCAAAAGAGGAGAAAGCAAAATGTGTGTCTTCAACGTGAACTGAAAAGACATTTTAGAAAGAATTATAGTACAAAAGGAAATGAAAATGGAAGAAAACGAGGGACCGGAGGGGACAAAAGAGCAGGAGACTTTAAATGAGTAAAGTCCCTAGCAAAGAGTAGTCCGAGGGACAACAGAGGAGGCAAACTGTAACAGGGGCACCCCTAGGAAGATGGATCCCAAGGTTGCGACCGCACCAAACAACTTCAAACTTATCGCCAAAAGTTCACACCAATGTAAGAGTAAAGTAAGGAGTAAAACTTAATATCGTTAAGCCTGACACTTCATTCAATTAAGTTCTTGAGAGGATTGATTGTTGGAGTAAGAGAGTTCTCGCATAGACTTTCAGGTAGTTTTATCTTATGCCAGAAACTCCCCTATCAGTTTACACCAACCATTCAAGCACAGCCTTCTCCGCTAAGGGTGGTCCGACATGTCTCCTGGCACACCCTTCGGGCATGCATGTGTCGACAAACTCTAGTTGGCATTCACCTTATGCGGTTATCGTTTCTGCGGTGCATTTCTATTTTGCCTGCCGGAGTGAAAACTTCTGCGTATCGGTGTCTTGCCAGTGGCTAATGGTCAAGACACCTCATGAACTAAACTATCTATGACACCCTTCCCATATGCATTGATCTCTACTTGGCTCAGGAGGCTACCATGAGCGGTTTATCTATTTACTATTTACGGGTCTCGGGCTTCCGGTGTCTTCCGTAGGACACGGTAGTCCTGGAGTGATCCAATAGGCGCTACCCATGACCACTACCGCGGATCTACCTTACCTGTGGTAGGAATTATACTTTTAGTGTCTCTGCACTTCCCTTTCAGAGCCTATAGCGCTGGGAGCACTTTCGGGCTGCGTAGGTGTAAAACTCTCCCAGTCGCCCCGGCACCACCCAGGACTACCTTTGGGACCCCCATGGTTAACCTCCGTTAACTCCCTCAGTTTTGGTCCGTTTTACTCCGAACAACATGGAGGAGGTACTACACCTTCCACCCTATGCGCCGTCATATATCCTGCGAACAGCTTACAGTCGACCGGACGGCAGCGACGTATATGGTGTTGCAAGCATGTCTGCAAAGATTCCTCTTTGCTAGGCTGCACACAACTACACAACCGTTTGTCCATGACGTCCGGGCCTCAAGGCGGGGCCGGAGGGGTATCATAGGAATAATGTCCCCTATCTGCAGCTTCATCGAAGCTACGTAGCGCGCCCAATAGCATCCCCTGGAACCCCAGATTCCACTATCATGCATGGCTTCGCGTGACAAACATTCCAGTCAATTTTTCTGAACTCCCCGAGGGACTTCGTATTGGAAGGTAGGGTAACTCAGGACTTTGGGCAGGGTAACCCAGGCCCCAGGGCAGGGTAACCCGATCCCGAGGGTAGGGTAACCTTGTTCAGCGAACAAGATAACCTTTCCCTGTAACCCTGTCTATCCTGTCGCCGGTGATAGACATTTCTCACCTGCCTCCAGTTACCCGGCCTAGCTGAGCAACTGCCTCTTCAGAAGTCTCTAAGTATGCTGACACAACTCCCGGGTGTATCCAGGTACCTAAGTCCCTGGCCAGCCAATTGTGTTCATTCTCGGAGCCCGGGCCATCGGGTCGCCATAGGTTAAGTACTAACTTGCCTGCCGGTTCCTACGAGTTCGCCTCCTGGCTACCTGTATGGGTGTAGGTTCCGTTTGCCATAGCTCATGTATGCTGGGTCATTACATCACTCCTCTCTTCTCTACAGTGCGTCCTGGACTATTAGTGTCGTCTCTTATTTCCACGACTCGATTCCCCCAAGTGCCTATGGACCCAGGGCTTGGACGGATATCTTTCATTAAAATCTGGAATGGCCTGTAAGCCTGTCCCTTCTAGCATCTCATAGGGCTCCCATGAATTCTCCTCAGCCCCGTAGCCTTCCCATGAAACCAGGTACTGGACGAAGGGCGATGGAAACTTCGCCTTCGCTCCTCCGTACTATCGGCTGTCTACCGCAGCTTCAATAACATAACTGGGCTCGTTGTCTGCAAGTTCTGGGGTAGGGACTTCCTTGACCCTACCTGCTGCTGGATCCTCAGGATAGGGTTCGAGCCACATGACATTGGGAACTGGGTGGATGCTCTATCTAGTATGCAGTTGGAGTTCGTAGGCTCGGTTACCCCCCCGACATTTGACCACAAAAGGGCCAAACACCCGGTGATCTACCTTCTCCATCGGACACTTGGTGCGGATGTCCTTTCGGTTTAACCTCGCGCAGTCTGCCTTCTTTGCCCACCCAGTGGTCACATCCCCTAAGGTAATATAGTCTAGTGATGGCAACATTTTCTGGTCATGCCATTTCCGTTGCCTTTCCTGTACCCATTGAATCGTTTCTCGAATCTCTTCCCAGGTTCCTTCCCTTTCCTTGACCAAGAGCTCACTGCTAGGATGTATTCCTTGAGTATCAGACATGACACCAGACCAGTTTGTCCTTAGGTTAAACCCATAGTTGATGTCAAATGGCGACAACCTGCTGGATTCTGATGTTGAGGTGTTGTACGCATACTCTGTAAGCGGTAACAGGGAAACCCAATCATCTTGTTCGTAGACACAGTAACTACGCAAGGACTGCTCCAGTGTCTGATTAACCCTCTCAGTTTGCCCAACAGTCCCAGGGTGGAATGCAGTCGAAATGTTTAATTTCACTTGCAACAGGTGCATTGGACTCATCCAGAACTTGGATGTGGATCGCCTATCTCGATCGGAGATGATTGACTCTGGGAGCCCATGATTGTGCCAAACTTCCTGGGGGAATATCAAGGCAAGCTCCTTGATAGGTACCTCCATGGTCAGGGGTATGAAATGTGCCATTTTCAAGAATCTGTCCACTATGACCCAGATTTTCGTATAACCTTCGGACTCTGGCAGCGCTACAAAGAAGACTATTGGAATCGCTGTCCGCGGCCGCATAGGAACATCAATAGGTTCCAGCAGCTTGAACTTCTTGTGCCTGATGGACTTATTTCTTTGGCACACATTACATGTTCGCACATAGTCGGTGATGTGCTAGTCCATCTTTGGCCAATAGAAGTTAGCCCTAACCCTGCCAATGCTTTTCTACGTCCCAAAGTGCCCCGCGATTCTGGAGTCATGCTCAGCCTCCATGATTGTCTGCTACAGATTCTGGCGCTTGGGAACATACCACCTGTTCTTGTACAGGAGTAAGCTCTTTTCCGTCATGAAATGTCGGTCGACCTCTTTGTCACTGGCAGCTGTTTCTTGCAGGATTTTTAAGTACTCCTGGTCTTCGGTTATCACTACCTGCAGTGGATCCAAAAAGGAACACGGGAGCCGAAATCCTTGGCACACCTGCAACACTTGTGGTCGCAAGATGTCCCGTTCCTGGCTTCCAACCTACTGTCCAGAGCGAAAAAACGACTGTGGTGGAAAATCACTCCCCCCTTCAGGGCGGCAGTCCCTACTCTGCGACCAAGCATCTGCCTTCTGATTCAACTGTCCTTCTCGGTAAACCACCTGGAAGTTAAATGGTTGCAGGAACTCAGCCCAGCGGTGCTGCCTTCGGTTAAGGACCTTGGTTCTATTGAAGTACTCCAACTTCTTATGATCCGTATAGATTACCAACTGGTCCGTTACCGAGCATAACAAATTATCCCATTTCTTGAATGGTGCCACAATGGCAGTCATTTCCTTATCATGGACATCATAATTAATCTCTGCTGGGTGAAACTTCCTACTATGGTAGGCCACTGGATGCCATGTCTCATTTTCACAGAACTGGGAGAGGACGGCTCCTAATGTAAAGTCACT
Source organism: Tuber magnatum (assembly GCA_003182015.1). Taxonomy (NCBI): domain Eukaryota; kingdom Fungi; phylum Ascomycota; class Pezizomycetes; order Pezizales; family Tuberaceae; genus Tuber; species Tuber magnatum. Next base: position 3,445,611 of record PYWC01000001.1, on the reverse strand, counting down.
AGCATCGGGTTCCAGCCGGGTTGGCCGTTCAGGGTCAAAGTCTGCTAGGATAGGTTTGGACATGAACACTTCTTTCAAATGGTTGAAGGCCTTCTGACATGCAGGTGTCCCTTGCCCCTGTACATCCTTCTTTGTCAAGTCCGTCAGAGGTTTCGCTATCTTGCTGAAACCTTCTTGAACTGACAATAGAAGTTGGTAAAGGCCATAAAGGTTTGAACGTCGACGACGCATGTCACAGGGGCCCAATCCCTCATTGTCTGCACCTTCTCCGACAACATGGAGATCCCCATATTGGAGATGTTGTATCAGAGGAATTCAACCTCCCATTGGTGGGAACTGGACTTGTTCATGTATACAAATAGTCTAGCTTTCCGCAATTTCTCCCTCACACGTCTCACTACCGTGACATGCTCTTCCATAGTGTCGAAGCAGATCAGGATATTATCCATGTACGCGATGACTCCTTCATCCATGAGATCCTCAAAGACCTCATTTATCATGCTTTGGAAAGTTGCTGGGGCATTACACAACCCAAAGGGCATGACCGTGTATTCATACAGTCCATATCTGTACTGGAAGGCCGTCTTCCATTTCTTACCTTCTGCCATCCTCAGCAGCTAGTAGCCATTCTTCAAGTCCAACTTGGTGAACACAGCGGCTTTTCCTAAGCTATCTCGCAGTTCATTCATCAACCGGAGAGGATACTTGCTCTTCACTGTGCTTTGGTTCAGCCCACGGTAATCTATTACCAGTCATAATGTACCATCCGCTTTTGGCACGCAGAGGACAGGGGCTACTGCCGCGGAACTGGATCACGATAGCTTTCCCATTCGCAGCATGTCATTGAGATATTCCCGGGGTGCCTTAAGCTCCGCTTCCGATAATGGATAGATAGGCCCAAAGGGAGGTTGAATTCCGGGTTGCAACCCGATCGTATGGTCATACTTCGAGTGCTCCAGCAATGTCTCAATCCGTTCTTGACTGAAGATATCCCATAGTCCTTATACTCGCGGAGCAGCTTAACCGTAATGTCGGCACCTTCCGCATCGGAGACTTGCACAATTGCCAATAGGTACACATTACTAGGGTCTTCAGCTAATAACTCTTTATCGGTCATGAACACTAACTGCCCCTGCTCTGCCAGGCAGTTAGCCTTGCAGAAATCTGAGCGCCAGGTTAGTGATCCGGTCTTTCAATCTATGTCAGGGTTATGGTCTTTCAACCAAGACATAGGTAGGTACCTATCCGCCTTGGTATCGGGCATATCTGCGACTCCAAAGTGCATCTCATTGTGGTAGTCACCTATCCTCCTCTCTAATGACTTGGTATAGTGTAGACCTGACCCTGGAATGTGATTACCGCTGGCGTCGCTTATCGGCATGTGTACCATTCATCGTAAACAAGGTGCCTGAGTGTGCTTAATCCATCGGCTACTAAGCACCGGCCCAGTAGCTCCACTATCGAGTAGCAGGAGCGCTTCCGTACTTAGCTGTCTAGCTCCTATCTTCCAGTCTAACTTGACCCAGAGGTGGATAGACTGGGTATGACGAGGCAAGTTGCCATGCTTCTGCCTCTTCGCTTGTCTTGGTGACTTAGTCATCTTGGCTTAGTAATTCCCTCTAGTCTCTTGCCTTTTGACACAAGGGCGGCCACAACGGGTCAGTAAACGTTAAGAGATTGGGATTCATCTTTTATCAATAACTAGGGTGTTTACTATCATGCCAGCATGATTTCGGGTACTGAACCCTCCTCAGGTAAACTTGAAAATAGCATTATTTATTTGATCAAGTCCAGCCTGAACCAATTCCGCTTGTACTAAACATAACAATTTTTCCCCGAGGTGGGTAGAAGTCCGCTGTCAGACCAGCTCCAAGTGAAGCAGCCTTGCCTCCCCAATGTCGAGCGTCCCCTCGAGCAGGACCTCACCCCGCCTCAACCGAAATAATGTCCTATCACTTGCCCATCCAGCTAAGGAAATCCTGAAAGAAATACCTATAACTAGAGCAAAGGAAATAACGGGAAACCCAACAATAGAGCAATAGCCCAGCTTACTGCGCACGGCCCGCAACATCTACCTGTGCACACCACCTGGGTGTAGTCAGTATAAGGGTTGTTTATGCGGTAGAAGGGTACTTACCTATCTCTGAAGCCACTTCCGTGGCTCATGTCCATCTATCCCGCAGGGGTCTATGGCTGCAGGTTAATAATGTAACGTGTTCGGGCTGGGCCCTAGTCACGTAGCGGTACGATAGGAGCAGATGGCTTCATGGTCAACACGAAGCGAGCACTGCTTGCTAAAGGAGGCTTCGAACGGGGTGTAATAGGAGATCAAAGAAGTAACCGTTCAACCAAGTATATTTAAGAATACTATCTGTCGAAGTCTGCTGTTTCCATCGCGGGAATCAGCGGTCTTTAAATACAGCATATCGCTTATTTCCAGTATGAGCGATATTGCAAAACAATGTGTGTATCAACCGATAGCACACGAAACAATACAAGTATCAAACGATACTGTGAAACCAAACATAAAACAATGTGTGTATCAACCGATAGCACACGAAACAATACAAGTATCAAACGATACTGTGAAACCAAACATAAAACAATGTGTGTATCAACCGATAGCACACGAAACAATACAAGTATCAAACGATACTGTGAAACCAAACATAAAACAATGTGTGTATCAACCGATAGCACACGAAACAATACAAGTATCAAACGATACTGTGAAACCAAACATAAAACAATGTGTGTATCAACCGATAGCACACGAAACAATACAAGTATCAAACGATACTGTGAAACCAAACATAAAACAATGTGTGTATCAACCGATAGCACACGAAACAATACAAGTATCAAACGATACTGTGAAACCAAACATAAAACAATGTGTGTATCAACCGATAGCACACGAAACAATACAAGTATCAAACGATACTGTGAAACCAAACATAAAACAATGTGTGTATCAACCGATAGCACACGAAACAATACAAGTATCAAACGATACTGTGAAACCAAACATAAAACAATGTGTGTATCAACCGATAGCACACGAAACAATACAAGTATCAAACGATACTGTGAAACCAAACATAAAACAATGTGTGTATCAACCGATAGCACACGAAACAATACAAGTATCAAACGATACTGTGAAACCAAACATAAAACAATGTGTGTATCAACCGATAGCACACGAAACAATACAAGTATCAAACGATACTGTGAAACCAAACATAAAACAATGTGTGTATCAACCGATAGCACACGAAACAATACAAGTATCAAACGATACTGTGAAACCAAACATAAAACAATGTGTGTATCAACCGATAGCACACGAAACAATACAAGTATCAAACGATACTGTGAAACCAAACATAAAACAATGTGTGTATCAACCGATAGCACACGAAACAATACAAGTATCAAACGATACTGTGAAACCAAACATAAAACAATGTGTGTATCAACCGATAGCACACGAAACAATACAAGTATCAAACGATACTGTGAAACCAAACATAAAACAATGTGTGTATCAACCGATAGCACACGAAACAATACAAGTATCAAACGATACTGTGAAACCAAACATAAAACAATGTGTGTATCAACCGATAGCACACGAAACAATACAAGTATCAAACGATACTGTGAAACCAAACATAAAACAATGTGTGTATCAACCGATAGCACACGAAACAATACAAGTATCAAACGATACTGTGAAACCAAACATAAAACAATGTGTGTATCAACCGATAGCACACGAAACAATACAAGTATCAAACGATACTGTGAAACCAAACATAAAACAATGTGTGTATCAACCGATAGCACACGAAACAATACAAGTATCAAACGATACTGTGAAACCAAACATAAAACAATGTGTGTATCAACCGATAGCACACGAAACAATACAAGTATCAAACGATACTGTGAAACCAAACATAAAACAATGTGTGTATCAACCGATAGCACACGAAACAATACAAGTATCAAACGATACTGTGAAACCAAACATAAAACAATGTGTGTATCAACCGATAGCACACGAAACAATACAAGTATCAAACGATACTGTGAAACCAAACATAAAACAATGTGTGTATCAACCGATAGCACACGAAACAATACAAGTATCAAACGATACTGTGAAACCAAACATAAAACAATGTGTGTATCAACCGATAGCACACGAAACAATACAAGTATCAAACGATACTGTGAAACCAAACATAAAACAATGTGTGTATCAACCGATAGCACACGAAACAATACAAGTATCAAACGATACTGTGAAACCAAACATAAAACAATGTGTGTATCAACCGATAGCACACGAAACAATACAAGTATCAAACGATACTGTGAAACCAAACATAAAACAATGTGTGTATCAACCGATAGCACACGAAACAATACAAGTATCAAACGATACTGTGAAACCAAACATAAAACAATGTGTGTATCAACCGATAGCACACGAAACAATACAAGTATCAAACGATACTGTGAAACCAAACATAAAACAATGTGTGTATCAACCGATAGCACACGAAACAATACAAGTATCAAACGATACTGTGAAACCAAACATAAAACAATGTGTGTATCAACCGATAGCACACGAAACAATACAAGTATCAAACGATACTGTGAAACCAAACATAAAACAATGTGTGTATCAACCGATAGCACACGAAACAATACAAGTATCAAACGATACTGTGAAACCAAACATAAAACAATGTGTGTATCAACCGATAGCACACGAAACAATACAAGTATCAAACGATACTGTGAAACCAAACATAAAACAATGTGTGTATCAACCGATAGCACACGAAACAATACAAGTATCAAACGATACTGTGAAACCAAACATAAAACAATGTGTGTATCAACCGATAGCACACGAAACAATACAAGTATCAAACGATACTGTGAAACCAAACATAAAACAATGTGTGTATCAACCGATAGCACACGAAACAATACAAGTATCAAACGATACTGTGAAACCAAACATAAAACAATGTGTGTATCAACCGATAGCACACGAAACAATACAAGTATCAAACGATACTGTGAAACCAAACATAAAACAATGTGTGTATCAACCGATAGCACACGAAACAATACAAGTATCAAACGATACTGTGAAACCAAACATAAAACAATGTGTGTATCAACCGATAGCACACGAAACAATACAAGTATCAAACGATACTGTGAAACCAAACATAAAACAATGTGTGTATCAACCGATAGCACACGAAACAATACAAGTATCAAACGATACTGTGAAACCAAACATAAAACAATGTGTGTATCAACCGATAGCACACGAAACAATACAAGTATCAAACGATACTGTGAAACCAAACATAAAACAATGTGTGTATCAACCGATAGCACACGAAACAATACAAGTATCAAACGATACTGTGAAACCAAACATAAAACAATGTGTGTATCAACCGATAGCACACGAAACAATACAAGTATCAAACGATACTGTGAAACCAAACATAAAACAATGTGTGTATCAACCGATAGCACACGAAACAATACAAGTATCAAACGATACTGTGAAACCAAACATAAAACAATGTGTGTATCAACCGATAGCACACGAAACAATACAAGTATCAAACGATACTGTGAAACCAAACATAAAACAATGTGTGTATCAACCGATAGCACACGAAACAATACAAGTATCAAACGATACTGTGAAACCAAACATAAAACAATGTGTGTATCAACCGATAGCACACGAAACAATACAAGTATCAAACGATACTGTGAAACCAAACATAAAACAATGTGTGTATCAACCGATAGCACACGAAACAATACAAGTATCAAACGATACTGTGAAACCAAACATAAAACAATGTGTGTATCAACCGATAGCACACGAAACAATACAAGTATCAAACGATACTGTGAAACCAAACATAAAACAATGTGTGTATCAACCGATAGCACACGAAACAATACAAGTATCAAACGATACTGTGAAACCAAACATAAAACAATGTGTGTATCAACCGATAGCACACGAAACAATACAAGTATCAAACGATACTGTGAAACCAAACATAAAACAATGTGTGTATCAACCGATAGCACACGAAACAATACAAGTATCAAACGATACTGTGAAACCAAACATAAAACAATGTGTGTATCAACCGATAGCACACGAAACAATACAAGTATCAAACGATACTGTGAAACCAAACATAAAACAATGTGTGTATCAACCGATAGCACACGAAACAATACAAGTATCAAACGATACTGTGAAACCAAACATAAAACAATGTGTGTATCAACCGATAGCACACGAAACAATACAAGTATCAAACGATACTGTGAAACCAAACATAAAACAATGTGTGTATCAACCGATAGCACACGAAACAATACAAGTATCAAACGATACTGTGAAACCAAACATAAAACAATGTGTGTATCAACCGATAGCACACGAAACAATACAAGTATCAAACGATACTGTGAAACCAAACATAAAACAATGTGTGTATCAACCGATAGCACACGAAACAATACAACTATCAAACGATACTGTGAAACCAAACATAAAACCCTAGTAACCCGTACCGGTTACAAATAAGGTTACATCTTAAACAGAATAGGTTCTTACCTATTCCGAGCCGTCAGTATCAACCTCCATGATCTGAGGTGATGCCTGGCAGACTTCAAGTATTTTTGACGAGGAAGCTGGAGGGGGCTCTTCAATGTGCTTGAGTCACTTGTCTGTTGCTGTGGGCTCACTTACCGGGGCTGACCGTTTCAACCCACGGGCCTGTTTGGATGAACTCACGACTGGGGCCGTCGCGGTACACTTCCTCCAAAAGTGACCTGTTTGACCGCACTTGGTGCACTGATTGGGCTTCCTCCGGCATTTGGTCAAAGTTGACGGGATTTCCTTATGTGCTATTGCATACTCAGAAGTCACTGGCTTTGCCTGTTACCATGCGTTGAAACTAGTAGGTTTGGCAGACCTCTGGTTAGGTTCACCCAAACCTTTTTCCTTCTTCTTGTACCTGCCTAATGTCGAGGATCTATCCTCCTTCTTCCCAGCGGGTTGAGACCGGGGGGCTGGGTGGATGATGCGGATACTGAACTGGTTGTTGTCCTCCAGCCTGTGCCCAACGTTGTGGAGAAGATCAAGGTACTTGTTCAGGTCGGTGGGATGGGGCTCCTTAAGTGCCCACACATTCCTAACCTCTTGTGCGATACCTGATCGAACCTTGTCTCGTACCTGTACTGGATCTGTGTAGCTAAGCTTAAACATATAATCAATTATCTTATCCCGGTAGTTATCGAGGTGATGGGGCTTCATCACAAGGTCTTGCCACTCGAGCAGGTATCGATCTTGCGCGGCCTGATCTCCGCCGCAACTTCATTCCAGCCGTTCTCGGAACCCTTTCCATGTCTGTAAGGGGTTGCTGTCTTTGACAGAGATGCCAGTGCGCTTGGCGGCTTCCTTGTTAATGTGCCCATGCAACCCCAGATACCTTGCCTCGGTGGAGTCGTCAAGAAGGGGGATCGCCAAGTTTACCTTATCCATGTCGGTTAACTTGCAATCCGTAATGTATTCAAATTTGACCTCTACCAGGGTCAAGAAGCTTACGAGTTCTGTAACTGTGCCCTTAAAGAGAGGGATACCACTTAGCTTCTCCGGCTTCTTCTGCTGGTGTCTTGGTGTTGGACTAGAAGCTGAACCACTACCTCTCACGGCGCTCGCCAGCCTCTTGGCTCGGAGATCTCACCATCGTTTCTTCTCATTGCTCCAGACATCCTTGCGAGCACTGAGGAATGGGGTCAAATCTGGGAGAGAATCTCCATCGTCGTCATCATCTGAGCTATCATGGTCAGAGTCCCCTGGATCTCCACCTGCTTCCGCCATACCACCTGCGGCTGGGGCATTTCCATCCGCACTAGCTCTGGTGTTTCCGCCTTGGGATTCACGGGATCTATCGTACCTGTCAAAATGTTCCTCCTGGCCATCCTGGTTACTATCCTCCGGAGGGTTAGCCCCTTGAACAGGGCGTCGCCTACTCTCCGGAGTTGGGTTGGGCGCTGTCTGTGTTATCCGCAGAAAGCACTACACCCCTTGACAACTCAAGGGTTGCATCAGGGGGCCAGCGTGCCTCCATGACCCACAGTACCCACATGTTGGTTGTCCCTCTCCTTCTTTCTGCCCCCTTCTATGTCTCACCGGGGTCCGTACTCCCTTCCTACACCCAGAGGAGTGGTAATGAATCCACCCATCTAGGTGTCTTCCGACTAACCGCCTGATAGACAGAACTTGTCTTCGCTGTCCGAATCGCCACTTGTGATTGTGGGGAGACCGAAGCGAAGACTTGGCTTTGAGGGTGCTGTGGGGACGACCGGTGCCCAAGGAACGGAGTGAGCAGGCGTCCCAGGTCTGGGAATTGGAGTCCCTCGTGACAGAGCCAAAGGTGTTCGCTCCTCCTGGCATCTTACTTGTTCGAAGAATCCAGGTGACGCTGCGGGCAGTGGCCGGAACCCTGGGGTAGCCGATACTGCTGGTGGGAATGCTGTAGCAGGAAAGGTATCTGGAGCGGGCAACGAAACTGGTAGAGGTGTGGGTCTTGGGGCAGTGATAGGAGGTACGGGAGTTGCAAGTGAAGGTGTTGCGAGGCAAATCTTTGGAGCCCGGATCGGAGGAGTAGTAGGGTCAGGTATATCTGGTGCGATGATACCCTTCGGTTTGGACATCCTTTTTCTTACTCGCCGTCCATCAGTTGGCCCGACCGTTGGGCTGTCTGACCTACTGCGGGCCACTGAGGGGGGGACCGACAGGGAACCTGAAGATGGTCCTGAGAAGGAGGAGGTATAGCTGTAGCCCTCACCTTTCAGGCTTTCCAACATTTGTATACCGATTGGGCTCAAATACGCCCGCCATTCGTCGTCTCTGGCTCTCATAGGCAACTCCATACCGAAGTTCTCGGGCTTGGTATGGACAAGGGGGAGTGGGGGCACTGCCTCTAACATCAGTACGTCATTCTCGGCATCAATACTATACCCGCCCTCGAAAGCCTTTTCCAAAGCTGTCATCCGAGTCTTCAATGCTTGCTGATCCCTTATCATCCGCAGGCATGCCTCCTGCTGGACTTTCATCCATTCCAGCGCTGGCATAGTAATCTGTGTGCGGACCACCTGCTGCGGCTGGTTGTTCCAGTTCTTCAGTTCCCGCTTCGCTTCCTCAAGCGACTTGGCTACCTCCTGGACGATGTAAGGTTCGACGAATTCGCGAGAAACCTCGCTAAGGGGAACTCCGTGCGGCGGGGGAGGGGGCATGTTATAGACTAGGGTAGGGTCTTGAAAAAATGAGAGCGCCGCGGTGTGAGGGTCTGTAATCAGGAGGTCAAGACATTCAGCAGGTAAGCGAATAGGAGCGGCCTCCATGAGCAACTGGTGCCCGTCCCAGTCGATACCGCGAACATCCGCAAAAACCGACGCATGAAACTTGTTGGCAGTGTTCTCATCAAGGTCAAGGTCTGAATCCTCCCTGGATTCCATTCTGGTTCGAATTTCGGTACTAGCCATTGCGCTTTCCACCCTGGGCGACTTGTTCTAGACAAGGTTACCAGTATTCACGCAAGGTCAGTGCCGAAGGTCGGAAACAATTAATCAGGAGAGGAGTTAAGCGAGGAGCTCGCTTAACAATATACTGTAACGGGGGCACCCCTAGGAAGATGGATCCCAAGGTTGGGACCGCACCGAACCACTTCAAACTTATCGCCAAAAGTTCACACCAATGTAAGGGTAAAGTAAACAGTAAAACTTAATGTCGTTAAGCCTGACGCTTCACTCAATTAAGGTCTCGAGAGGATTGATTGTTGGAGTAGGAGGGTTCACGCATAGACTTTTAGGTAGTTTTATCTTATCTTAGAAACTCTCTTATCAGTTTACTCTAACCAGTCGAGCACACCCTTCTCTGATAAGGGTGGTCCAATACGTCTTCCACCACACCCTTCAGGCATGCATGTGTCGACACATGCTAGTCGGCGTTCACCTTATGCAGTTATCGTTTCTGCGGTGCATTTTCATTTTGCCCGCCAGAGTCAAAACTTCTGCGCATTGGTGTCTTGCTAGTAGCTAACAGTGAAGACACCTCATGAACTAGACTATCTATGACAACCTTCCCATATGCATTGATCGCTACTTGACTGTGGAGGCTACTGCGAGCGGTTTATCTATTTACTATTTATGGGTCTCGGGCTTCCGGTGTCTTCTGCCAGACATGGTAGTCCGGGAGCGATCCAATGGCTGCTACCAATCACCACTACCGCAGATCTACCTTACTTGTGGCAGGAATCATACTTTTAGTGTCTCCGCAGTTCCCTTTCAGAGCCTATAGTGCTGGGAGCACTTTGGGGCTTGGTAGGTGTAAAACTCTCCCAGTCGCCCAGGTACCACCCAGGACTACCTTTGGGACCCCCATGGTTAACACCCATTAACTGCGCCAGTTTTGGTCCGTTTTACTCCGAACAACTTGGAGGAGGTACTCCACCTTTCACCCTATGCGCCGTTATATATCCTGCGAACAGCCTACGGTCGACCGGATGGTAGCGACGTATACGGTGTTGCCCACATGTTTGCAAAGGTTCCACTTTGCTAGGCTGCACACAACTACACAACCGTTTGCCCATGACATGCGAGCCTCAAGGCGGGGCCGGAGAGGTATGATACGAATAATGTCTCCAATTTACAGCTTCATCGAAGCTACATAGCTCGCCCAATAGCATCCCCCAGAACCCTACATTCCAGTATCATGCATGGCTTCGGGTGACCAACATTCCAGTCAATTTTCCTGAACTCGCCGAGGGACTTCGTATTGGAAGGTAGGGTAACTCAGGACTTTGGGCAGGGTAACCTGATCCCAAGGGTAGGGTAACCTTGTTCAGCGGACAAGATAACTTTTCCCTGTTATCCTGTCTATCCTGTTGCCGGCGACAGACATTTCTGACCTGTCTCTGGTTACACGACCTAGCTGAGCAACTGCCCCGTCAGAAGTCTCTAAGTACGCTGACACTGCTCTCTGGTGTATCCAGGTACCTAATTGCCGGACCAGCCAACTCTGTTCATTCTTGGAGCCCGGGCTATCAGGTCTGCGCAGGTCAAGTACTTACTTCCCTGCCGGTTCCTACCAGTTCGCCTCCTGGCTACCTGTATGGGTGTAGGTTCCGTCTGCCATAGCTCATGTATGCTGGGTCGTTACACAATCCTACAAGTATCCCATACATATCAACAATGAAAATCAACAAGCCAGCAATCAACAATATGGCCAGTTATGATAATAATAGCAAATATCTCATGATTAAAATAAAGCTACGCACAACAAATAAGGACACAGAAACAAATACGAGGCTTGATTTAGCAGCAACTGAGGATTTCATTGATAGAGACATCTGCGAAACCCGGAGATTACCCCCGAACAAGATAAGGAAACCAAGAGACACATATGTGGTCAACAGACAGAAGAGCAAGGCAGGACCAATCATCCACACAGGGCAAGCAGTAATGGAGATAGCATCACATCACGAAGCCATAACATTTCAGGTAGTGCATTTACAGAAGCATAATGCTATACTAGGAACACCATTGCTAAAATGACATAATCTAAACCTTGATTCGGAAAAAGGCCAAATAAACCTCAAGAGCAAGCTGTGCATGCAGTTGTGCCTCGAAACTTCGCCAAAGATCAAGATGATCCCTGAAAACCAATAATATAAGTAAACTTGAGGATACAGATCCTCCATATGGACACCAAACATGAAGAGGCGATCCTCCAAGACAAAAGTATAAGGGTACAGGTATTATACCTAGACGCCAAGAAAGCAACCTGAGGATCCCTGAAGGCTCCAGGGGATGGCCTGTACAGCATGAAAGAGATAATGGTCCCCACCAGGGTACAAACAATGATACTAATAGGAATTGCAGTATGACTTCCTGAAGGCACCTATGCACGAATCGCTCTATGCAGTAATATCGCCACCTGACGTGCGATTACCACAGGTGTTGGGGCGATAGGTGCCGACTATAGGGTTTAGATACTAGTCCTACTAATAAACCTGAAAGACAAGTACCATCCAATCCAAAAAGGAGACCACATAGCCCAAGTGATTACTGAAAATATTAATACAATTAAATGCAAGAAGTGCAGAACCCGGGTAAGATAAAAGGAGTTGAAACAGATTCAGTAGTACTTGACAAGAGACCACACAGGATAACTCCACAAAAGCGATGAGAGAGAAACTAGTGAATATAGTCTTTATATCAGTAAAGACCTTTATTCAAATCTACTGGGGAGGGCATTAGATGGATATGCTCGAATGGGGTGAAGAAGAAGATAGACCAACTATCACAGAAGCGTCAACAATCAGTACATGGCTACTAGTAAAAGAAGAAGCCAAAAGGAGAAAGATAACTTTGAGGTAACTGGTTCAGAAGGAATATTAGAATTACTGTAATAGGGGTACCTGTAGGAGGATGGATCCCTAGATTGTAACCATACCAAGCAACTTTAAACTTATCGCCAAAAGTTCATACTAGTGTAAGAATAAAGTAAACAGCAAAACATAATATCATTAAGCCTGACTCTGCACCTAATTAAGGTCTTGAGAGGATTGATTGTGGGAGTAGATGAGTTCCCATGTAGACTTTCAAGTGGTTTTAACTTATGTGTAACCAGTACAGGTACTAGATTATGTTTTATGTTTTGTTTTATAGTATTGTTTGATACTTGTTATGTTTCAAAGATATCGTTGGATACTTGGATTGTTTTATTTTTGATTTGAGAGTATCATTTGATATTTGTTATGTTTCAAAGGTATCGCTAGATACTTTGATTGTTTTATATTTGATTTGATAATATCGTTTAATGCTGGTTATGTTTCGAAGGTATTGCTTGATACTTTGATTGTTTTATGTTTGATTTGATAGTATGGTTTGATACTTGTTATGTTTCAAAGGTATCGCTTGAAACTTTGAATGGTTTATATTATCACTCATACTGGAGATTAGTTAGAACTTGTGTTTAAACATGACTGATTCCACAGTGGAAACAGCAGACTTCAACGGACAGTATCTTTAATATACTGGGTTGAATGGTTACCTGTTGATCTCCTATTACGCCCTTTCAAAGTCTCCTTTAGTCAACACAGCCCTCGCCTCTTGCATACCAAGCAGGCCACCTGTGTCTATCCTACTGGAAGTGTGTTTAGCACCCTAGGTGTGAACGTGTTACATTTTTTTAACCTCAGCAAGTGGTTCCAAATATTGTACCCGGACAAGGCCTGATCAACCTATAGATGTCTATCAAGAAACACTATCAGCTAGAAGTGGCAGAACCCATGGTGGTTGGCTTTGCCAGCACACACTCTGGAACCCCTTGGGATGAGAAGTGGGAGGCAAGTCCTACAGGAAGGGCCAGAACGCCACAGACAACCCAAGGAGCCAAAGAACACAGTAGAGTCCAGTACTGACGAAGCTGCCAGGTAGCTTGCGAAACACCAGGATTCACGAATCTTAGAACAAGCTAAAGAAGAACAAGTAAACACATTGGAAGACTCCCCAATATGACTAAAGAACCTCTCCGGGACACAGAATGGTGAAAGCAAGGAAAGCGAATCCGATATGTCTAGCTCAGAAGTCCCACCACCTCCACCAGTGCCCCCAACTGGTAGCGCTGATGACCAGCCAGGAAAGAAACCTAGGATAAAGTTACTACTACTAGAGAAGTTGAGCGGGAAAGGAGAAAACCTCAAACCTGAAGCATTCAAGCGATGGGGAACCACGATACACTAGTACCAGCTGACAAAAAGAATCAAGACATTCGAGAAGGAAACAGGACTCTATGTGGGAGCTTTCCGTGAAGGAGCTACCATGGAAGCGTACCACCAATGCAGGGACGAATATGACGATGGAGACTACATTGGGGAAAGCCTATGCTGGAATATGTGCAGAAACGATTCCAGTCAAGCCACAACTGAGAAGAACTGTACAAAGCCTTCAGCAGTATTCAGCAAGTATGGAATGGCAGAACAGAAAGAATCATCAAGATAGCTACAGAGCTCCTAATAGACTAAGGATAAATGCCTGAACTTATAGTTAACAACTATGCACTGAAGTGAAGATTCTATGACACCATAGATACTTGACTGAGACCAGTGGTAGAACCAATAGAGCAGGAAGAGGGTGATATAGACAACCTCATCGCAAATGCAGAATGACAGGATGCAATCTTGCATGAAACCGGTGCTTATGGAAAGCAAAGTACAGCATAGTGAGGCGGAAGACTATAAGAGAAGCCTCACCAACAGGAGAGGAAGACGAAACCAATCTAGAAAAAGATCCCCAGAAATACCAAACAGGAACGAAAGGAGAATGGAGAATGCTTTGAATGGGGAAAGAAAGGACACATGGCACGAGACTACCCGATCAAATAACAGATTAAGACAGCAATCTCCGCAAATCAGGTTGAGACACCAGAGTTCGAAGAAGTAGAGATCAACTCAGCAGATATGGAGGCGGAGATTGAGTGCTACTGAACCCTTTCAGCCCCTACTATCCACCCCCACCGAGCTTTGGAGAGAACCATCTTAATTAATGACCCATGCGCCAGGGTATTGTTTGACACAGGAGCAGTGGGTGCAGACATCATTGGCAGCATCTTCGTCACAACTCAGGGTATTTCGACTCACTTGATGAAAATACCAGTTATTGTGAACATGACCATGAAGTGATCACGTTCAACAAGTCATAAGACTTGTAATGTAACCATCCAACTCACTTTGGCTAGACTACCGGACCAAAGGATGATAGTTAGAAAGTTGGCAAAATACGATGCACCACCTGGTATGCCTTTCCTGACCCAGCACATGGCTGTTATCCAGTGTGGGGAAGCAGGGATTGAACTCCCTGAGAAAAAGGTCCGAGTACTGTGCAAAGCAATAAGTACAGAATTCAGAGGCAGGATTTGTGAGACTGCACAGCAGGAAATTCTAACTGAGTTTACAGAGGTATTCCCAGGGAATATTCCGGCGACCTTGCTGCCCCTTAGATAGATGAACCACCATTTTCGCCTAAAAGATACGGGAGACCTGCGAAACCAACTGACATACTCTATACCTAAAGCATACAGAGGAAAGCCCTGCGACTAGATAAATGAGAAACTAAGGACTGGAGTTATCTAGCGGACTGAATCCCCAGGAGCAGCGCCCCTGTTTGTTCAGCCAAAATCTGATGGGTGGATCAGACTAGTAGTGGATTTGAAACTATAAAATAACGAGACAGTTATGGATAGCTCGTCGATCTCAAATCAGATACAGATCCTGAACGCGGTAGGAAGGGCAAGATTCCAAAGCTAGGTAGATCTTAGTGATGCCTACTTCCCGACCGGAGTTGAACCAGAAAATGAGAAAATCAATATCTTCATAACCCCCATTGGCAGATTTGCGAGCAAGCTCAGGTTGCAAGGCGACATAAATGCACTCTCTACCTTCATGCGCAATATGGAGAATCTACTAAGTGACTTTCCATACCACTTTGTGTGGGTATATATTGACAATATCCTTATTTATTCAGACACTAGAACAGAGTATATATGGCATATCAGAAGAGTATGAGAACGATTGCAGCAGGAAAGACTTTATAGCAGCAGAAAGAAGTCAACGCTATTCGAGAAATCACCGGAGGTACTGGGACAGGTTAAAGACGATGAAGGGATTCACGCCTCCCATGGGAAACTAGCTTCGATTGAGGAATGGGCCAAATTGGGAAACCAGAACAAACTGCAGCAATTCTTGCGTCTGGTAAACTATATCGTGCAATGCCTGCCATACGATACTGCTGTCATGGTACTCCTTACAGACCGGACAGGCAAGGAATAGTTTGTCTGGACCAACACATACGATAAAATATTATCCAAATCAAAGAACTGTGGAAACAAGCACCAGTGATCAGACCGATCAATTATAACTCACAAGACCCCATATGCCTAATAAGCAATGCCGCGGATATTGGGGTCGGAGCATGGGTTCGCTAGGGGCTAACACATCGAACAGTCCACCCAGCGGCACTCCACAGTCAGAAGTTTATAAACTTACTGACCAACTCTGGTACTACAGACAAGGAGGTACTAGTGGTGATTGATGCACTCCAAGCTTTCAACCCTATGATTATGGGTACCAAATTTACTATTATTACTGACCACCAACCTCTGGTAAACCTAAAGACTGATCAGATCCGTGGCCGGGGAAGGACTCACTGGATAAGTGAGCTAAGCAAATGTGATGCAAAGGTGGTGTACAGTCCAGGATGAATGAACTATTTGCCAGATGCACTCTCTCGCATCTTTCAAGACTCCAATGACCAGACTCCACCACTCGTCCTCGACCACACCCTTGAGGATGATGGTATCTCTGACTCAACCTCCTACGAAGACTCTTTGATAGCACTAGCCCCAATGGCTCACAAAGCCTCTCCTACCTTCCCAGTTTTCTCTATGCGGTTTTGGGAAATGTACCCTTGGCCCTAACCCGAGATAGGGGAGGACGAACTCCCCTCCATGGGTCGTACTGAGTACGGCTCTGAATGGGATGAACCCAGATCCCAGGCAGTGGCAGCACTTTCTGATAAACTGACGCAACCTCCAGTGACCCTCCTAAGTCCACAGCCACAATGACACCTTGCTATCCCAGCAATAGAAACTCACAGGGCGACCCCCCCACTGAGCCCACCAGGATTACCTGCAGCAGACCCCTGAATGGAGGACCACTTAGCATCTACAACAATGAACCAGTTGTCTCAGTTGTACCCCGTCCAATGCATGCGTACCAGGGTGCCCTCTTCGATGTCCTGGAACAAGGGGAAGATACAAGACAGAGCACGACTAGAGGGCAACACATTGAAGAAAAACAGGACATTATCGATACCTCTCGTGAAATGCAGAGCCCTTTTCCAACAACAGGCGGTATCTGGATAGTGAGATGAACTAATCTACATGCGAGTTATGAGGCATGCTGGACAATGGAACCTGGATGGAGCCTACATAGCTGACAGAATACGATACATGAGGACACATTATGGTGAACACTGCCTCTTTATCCCCAAAGGACGGGTGTTCAATGGGCAGACCCTACAAGAATATGTCATGTATGAGATGCATGGCAAAGGACACCACAGTGCAGAACGAAACCTCCGATATGCGACTGACTATGTGTACTGGCCTAAGATGAGGAAGGACTTTCTCGATTATCTGAAGCAATGTGACGCCTACCAAATGAATAAGGAACCAACTGACAGATCAGAAGGAAGGACCTAGACACATGACCCAGCTTCTGAGGTGTTTGAATCGATCGCTACTGATTTTGTAGGACCTTTCAACCAGTGAAATGGGTTTGACTCGGACCTTGTCCTCATGGCAGCAGATCGATTAAGCAGCTATGTGTGGCTGATACCTACCAGCACTACAGTTACAGCAGAAGGAACAATGAAACTGCTGGAACGAGACATCTTTACCCCTCACGGGCACCCCCTATGAATAATCAGTGATGCTGACCCTTGTTTCATCTAACTGGTAGAGGCAGACATGGAAATCCGTTGGAATCGAACATATACGAGTCGCACCTCATCACCATGAGACTAATAGACAGGTTGAGTGAAAGATCCGTGACCACAAGACCAGCTTGAGGAACCTAGTCAACAGACCTCAGACAAACTGGGAACCCCTCCTCACTACCCTTGCAGCATCCCTGAATGCTGGCTTCTCTGAAACCCTCACCATGTCACCATACAAGGTAATGCATGGATGCAACTACACCCTACTTCCAGTAACCCTCTTTAAGAATTTAGCAGTCACCACCTCAGATGACTACCTCAACCAACACCGGACCGATCAGAACCTAGCCTTTCAAGCAGTAAAGCAAGCTAGATACCAAAGCGCAACTACACCAGCACGATGCAAGAGACCTCACAAACCTATAGCGGTTGGAGCGTTGGCCCTGGTACATGGAACACTGTTTGCATTGATGTTTGGGAGGAGCAAGAAGATACAATGTGGCTGGCGAGGACTATTCAAAGTACTGGGATTCGATGAGTTTACCGAGAACTACACAGTCAAGATGGATCGACGAACATATTGGAAGGACACTGGCATCTTCCACTCTATCTAAGTAAAACGCTACCACCCAAATGGAGACCAAAGATTCCCTGGACGAGTCCATACTCGCCCTACCCGAATCCTAATAAAAGACAACCAAGAATGGGAGGCTGAGGAAATCTTGGACCCCAGAAAGTGACATAACAATAATGAATTCCTAGTGAAGTGGAAAGGATATCCAGGAAGTGAAGACAGCTGGGAACCTCTAGAAGGCCTCGAACACACCATGGAGCTGGTGCAGGAATGGCGGGAACACAACAAGGAAGGAACACCACCAAATACTCAACAGATCTTGATAGGCATCACCAGGCCAGCCACAAGGTACTGGTCATCAGAGATGCCTGATACCTACCGGTTAGGAGAGGAAATTGATGAAGGACCAGCAAAGGAAGCCTTTGGGGCTGCTTACTTTGATAGCAAATTCGATTCGACCAGCGATGAGGGTGAAGCAAGGGAGGACACAGCACTTCATGACTACTTCTAGGACCTAACACCTCTCTATCTGAAACCATGACGATGTCAAACTATGTAGAACTTAGTATAGGCCAGCGCTATGAGCTCGTGGGACTCTTAGTAAACCACGGTACTATCCTATTACTTGAATATTTCTCTAAAATTTACTGTTCTTACTGCAAAGAATGTGGGATGGTGTGAGTAATCTGCAACGACAATGTCCGAGTGCGGAACTACTGTGACATGCCTTGATATGAGAGTGGATTTTGGGTTGACATTGCAGTTTGCACTTCCTGTTTGTCATCTGATTACATGTTGGGCAATGATTTCCTTGAGGGGGAAGGTTATTGCGAGAAGGATTTCTTTGAGAATTTCGATTTTCAAGATTATTAGTTTTTTTTTTGATTAAACAGTTGTTTTGTTTTAGGGAATATAACCAGTATAGGTACTAGGTTATGTTTTATGTTTTGTTTTACAGTATCGTTTGATACTTTTTATATTGCAAAGGTATCGTTTGATACTTTGATTGTTCTATGTTTGATTTAATATTATCATTTGGTACTTGTTATGTTTCAATCGTATCGCTTGATACTTTGAATGGTTTATGTTATCACTGGTACTAGAGATGAGGGAGGACTTGTATTTAAACATCGCTGATTCTATGATGGAAAGAGCAGACGTTGACTGATAGTATCTTTGATATACTTGGTTGAACAGTTACTTCTTGATCTCCTATTATGCCCTTTCGAAATCTCCTTTAGTCAACACAGCACTCGCCTCTTTCACAGCAAGCAGGCCACCTGTTTCTATTGTACTCGAAGTGTGGTTCGTACCCTAGGTGTGAACAAGTTACATTATGCCAGAAACTGCCCTATCCGTTTACTACAACCATTCGAGCACAACCTTCTCTGCCAAGGGTGGTCCAATATGTCTCCTTGCACAGCTTTCAGGCATGCATATATCAACCAACTCTAGTTGGCGTTTACCACATATGGTTATTGTTTCTGTAGTGCATCCCTAGTTTGCCTACCGGAATGAAAGGTCCTTCACACTAGTGTCTTTCCAGTAGCTAAGAGTCAATAAACCTGATGAACCAGGCGATCTATAACACCCTTCCCATATGCATTAATCCCTACTTGATCGCGAAAGCTATCATGACTGGTTCATCTAACTGCTATGAAAGACTTACCGACTTCTGGCGTCTTCCGCAGCACATGGTGGTCGTGGAGTACTCCAATGGGTACTACCCATAACCACTATTGCAAACCTACCTTACCTGCAGTAGGAATCATGCTTTTGGTGCCTCTACACTTCCCTTATACAGCCTATGGCATTGGGGACATGTTTGGGCTTAAGAGGTGTAAAACTGTCCCAGTCACTGCAGCATTAGCTGTGACTACTTTCAGGACATTGATGGTTAACACCTGTGAACTACGTTGGTTTTGGTCTGTTTTACTCTGAACAACTTGGAGGAGGTACTCCACCTTCCAGTCTATCCACTCTTATATATCCTGCAAACAGCTTCCGGTCAACCAGACAGCCACAATGCAGATCATGTTGCTAGCAGTTCTACGAAGCGTCCCTTTTGCTACACTGCACCTCACTATACAACAGTTTGCCTATAATGTCCGGACCTCAGAGTGGGGCCAGAGGGGTATTATGGGAAGAATGTCTTCAATTTATAGCTTGTTCGGAGCTGTATAGCTCGCCAAATAGCATCTGCTGGAACCCCAGATTCCAGTATTCGTAGCGACCCAGCATACATGAGCTATGGCAGACTGAACCTACACCCAGCCAGGTGGCCCAGAGGCAGACTGTCAGGAACAGAGGGGCAAACAATTGTTTGACCCACAGAGGCCCGATAGTCCAGGTTCTATTATGAACAGTAAGGCATAAACCCTGGGGAGGTGTTAGCATACTCCAGGATTTCCTGAAGACATGTTATCCTGCTTGGCTGGATAACTGGGCGGCTGAAAGGGAGAGAAGTCTATCTCTGCCATAGGAATAGAAAGGGTAATAGGGTAAAGTTACTCTGACCTCCAGAGTAGGTTACCCTACCCAGGGATCACAGTTACCCTACCTTGGCACTCAGGGTACCCCGTCTCGGAACCTGAGTTAGCCTGCTTGGCAATAAGAAGTCATTCGGGGAGTTCAGGGAAAATAACCAGCATGTTTGTCACACAAAGCCATGCATAAAACTGGACATGAGGGTTCCAGGCAATGCTATTGGGCAAGCTACACAGCTCTGAAGACGCTGTAAATTGGAGACCTTCTTTCTATCATACCCCTCCAGCCCCAGCTTGAGGCCCGTACGTCAAGGGCAAACGGTTGAGTGGTTGTATGCAGTCTGGCAAAAGAGAATTTCTGTAGACCTGCTTGCAACACTGTATGCATCGCTGCCATCCAGTCGACTATAGGCTGTTCGCAGGATATATATGGGAGCATAGTGTGGAAGGTGGAGTACCTCTCCCAACTTGTTCAGAGTAAAACAGACCAAATTGAAGGAGTTAAGAGGCGTTAACCATGGGGGTCCCACAGGTAGTCCCAGGTGGTACCAGGGCAACCATGGAAGTTTTAAACTAGTCAAGCCCAAACGTGTCCCCAACACTATAGGCTCAGTAAGAGAAGTGTAAAGGCACTAAAAGCATGATTCCTATTGCAGGTAATGGGGATACAGGATAGTGGTCATGGGTAGCGCCCATTAGAGCACTACAGGGCTATGATATCCTACAGAAGATACTGGAAGTCTGAGAGTCACAAATAGTCGATACATAAACCCCTCCTGGTGGGCTTCCAGGACCATGTAGAGATCAAGGCATATGGAAAGGTTGTTATAGATAGTTCAGTTCATCTGGTGTCTGGACTATTAGCCATGATGAAGGAATGGATGCGAAGAAGTTTGCACTCTGAAGGGCACAAGGGGGATGCGCCACAGAAACGTTAACCGCATGAGGAGAATGCCGCCTAGTGTGTGTCGACACATGCATGCCTGAAAGGTATGCAAGGACATGTGTTAGACCACTCATAGCAGAGAAGGGTTTGCTCGAATAGTTAGAGTAAACTAATATGTGTGTTTCTGGTATAAGATAAAACTACTTGAAAGTCTATGCAAGAACTCTACTACTCCAACAATGAATCCTTCCGTGATCTTGATTGAGTGAAGCGCCAGGCTTGATGATATTAAGTTTTACCGTTTGCTTTACTTTTACATTTGTATGAATGTTTTGTAATAAGTGAAGTTGTTCCATATGGTCACAACCTCGGGATCCATCTTCCCAGGATGCCTCCATTAAACTATTATGCATGGCTTTATGTGACAAACTTTCTGGTCATTTTTGCTACACCCCTCAAGGGACTTCGTATTATCTGGTAGGGTCACTCAGGTTGCTAGACAGGATACCACGAGTCCCAAGGAAGGCTAATTGTGATCTCTGAGTAGGGTAACCAACTCTGGAGGTCAGGGTAACTATAACCTGTTACCCTGTCTATTCATATGATGGAGATAGACTTTTCTCCCCTTTGCCCACCCTGTTACCCTGCCAAGGCAGATAACTTATGCTCAGCAAATCCTTGAATATGCTAACACCTTGCTAGGGTGTATACTTTACTGTTCACAATGGAACCTGGACCATCAGGCTTCTGTAGGTCAAACCCTTACTTGCCCTGCTGTTCCTGCCAGCCTGTCTCCAAGCCACCTGCATAGTTGTAGATTCAGCTTACTATAGCTCCTGTATACTGGGTTGTTACAATTATGTTAACATAATTGAAGGAAACGAAAGAAGAGATCTCCTCAAACACAAAAGTGAAGACTACCGGATCAAACGGAGGTAATGCAAGGCAGCACCTTTCATGAAAGCCTACCTATTAAGGGATGATAAGTTGCAAGTGCTAAGTAAATACTTGCAACAGAACCTGGAATGACACTGGATCAAACCATAGTCCCACTCTGCAAGGGAGCTTATTGTATTTGTGAATAAGAAAGACAGGAAACTGAGACCGTGTTTGGATCCTTGGAGGCTAAATGCAGAATTACTAGAAGATGGATACACTCTGCCACTGATTGATGAAGTATTGAACACTCTATGACAGGCCAAATAGTGCATGAAGTTGGATAACAAGAATATATATCACAACATGAGGATAGCGGAAGGAGACATGTAGAACATCGGTTTTAGGACATGATATGGACTATACAAATCTGTTGTCATACTCTTTAGATTATCAAATGCACTCACAACGTTCTACTAGTTGATCAACCCCAAGTTCAGCCAGTACCTGGATATATGCTATATCCCCTACCTGGATGATATATCTACCTATTCTAACAATATGGAACAACACCCTGGATATATCCAGAATGTGTTCTAAGAATTCAGAGAAGGGAAGGTCTGGCGAAAACCTTTGAATTACAACTACCATACGAATGAAGCCAAATACCTAGGATTTGTTATCAACCTAGACAGGGTATGAGCCGATCTGGTCAAAACAGTAGCTATCAATGACTAGAAGGCATCAAATAGTATCCAGGGAATGCAAGGCTTGGTAGACTTTTGCAACTTCTACAAAAGATTTATAGAAGGATTTAGCCGTATGGCTAAACCACTTAATGATACAACTAGAAATGGAATAAAGTAGGAATGAGCAGAAAGGAAGCAACAACCATTCGGCAATATACGAAGACAACTTACTATGATACCAATAATATAATACTTCAACCTCTCAGTACCCATCATGATTGCGACATATGCATTCAACCATATATGCTCCCACATTCTCTAACAATATAGCAAGGACGGACTATGGAGACCAGCCACATTTCTGTCAAAAAAAGGTCAAAGGTAGACCAAAAGTATAACATTCACAACAAAGAACTATTAGTGATAGTTCAAGCACACAAGGACTGGAGGAAGTACACACTAGAAAGTTAGCGCGTGATTTATGTCATCAGAGACCACATAAACCTACTAGCATTTACTACCACCAAGGAACTGAATGGATGGCAGATCAGATCGAGCGAGATATTAAACCAATACCACCTCCAGATCAAATATCCACCAGGGAAAAAAAGTTCAAAGCCTGATGCATGGACAGAAAAAAAGGGGAACTTCCCAGACAAAGACGGAACACGGTTACAATAACAAAGAGTACTTCTTCAGAAATAGAAGTATTGCCAGAAAGAGGAAGACAAAGACGGTTGATACAAATCACTGAACGAACTGACTATAAAAACGACCAATAAAGAAGAATAGGAGGAATGGATAAGGCAAAGCATGGCCAGTGACAGAGAAATCAAGAAGATAAAGAAGACCCAGGAGGGGGCCTGAAACAAATGAAAAAGTGTAGCTCTTGAGCTTTGCCGGGAAGAAGATGGATAGCTATAATACAGTAATCAGAGAAGGCTTCACAGTGATGAAGCCTTACGAATGGAAATGATAAGAAGAAATAATGATATCCCACAAGTGGGACATGGCTCAACAGCTCAAATAGTGGCATTGGTTCAACAATCATACTGCTGGCCATTCATGTACAAGGATATCAAATGATATATGAAGAATTACGATATATGTCAAGAAACAAAAATGGTTGAACATACATCCTACCAGCTGCTCAAGCTGTAACGGGGGCACCCCTGGGAAGATGGATCGCAAGGATGTGACCGCACCGAATAACTTCAAACTTATCGCCAGAAGTTTGCATCAATGTAAGAGTAAAGTAAACAGTAAAAGCTAATATCGTTAAGCCTGATGCTTCACTCAATTAAGGTCTTGAGAGGATTGATTGTTGGAGTAGGAGAGTTGTAGCATAGACTTTCAGGTAGTTTTATCTTATGCCAGAAACTCCCCCATCAGTTTACTCCAACCATTTGAGTACACCCTTCTCCGCTAAGGTTGGTCCGACACATCTCCTGGCACACCCTTTGGGCATGCATGTGTTGACAGACCGTAGTCGGCGTTCACCTTATGCGGTTATCATTTCTGCTGTGCATTTCCATTTTGCCTGCCGGAGTGAAACCTTCTGTGCAGCGACATCTTGCCAGTGACTAGCAGTCAAGACGTTGCATGAACTAGACTATCTATGACACCTTTCCCATTTTGCATTGATCTCTACTTGGCCCCGGAAGCTACCAGGAGCGTTTTATCTATCGGCTATTTGCGGTTCGCGGGCTTCCGGTGTCTTCCCCTGGGGACGGTGATCTGGAAGCGGTCCAATGGGCGCTACCCATGACCACTACCTCGAACCCACCTTACCTGAGGTAGGCATCATGCTTATAGTGTCTCCGTATGTCCCTTGGAGAGCCTATAACGTTGGGGACACTTTCTGGCTTGGTAGGTGTAAAACTCTCCTGGCCGCCCTGGTACCACCCGGGACTACCTTTGGGACCCCTACGGTTAACTCCCGTTAACTCTGTCAGATTTGGTCCGTTTCACTCCGAACAACTTGGAGGAGGTACTCCTCCTTCCGCCCTAAGTCCCCTTGGATATCACTCGAACAGCGTACAGTCGACCGGACGCCAGCAATGTATACGGTGTTGTAAGCAGGTCTCCAAACCTTCCATTATGCTAGACTGCACACAACTACACAACCGTTTGCCCATAACGTCCGGGTCTTAAGACGTGGCCGGAGGGGTATGATAGGAATAATGTCTGCAATTTACAGCTTCTTCCGAGCTGGCTAGCTTGCCCAATAGCATCTCCTGGAATCACAGATTCTAGTATTATGCATGGCTTCGTGTGACAAACATTGCAGTCATTCTTCCCAAACTCCCGGAGAAACTTTGTATTGAATGGTAGGGTAACTCAGTACTTTGGGCTGGGTAACCCAAGCCCCATGGCAGGGTAACCTGATCCAAAGGATAGGGTAACCTGGTCCTACAGACAAGATAACTTTTCCCAGTTACCCTGTCTATCCTGTCGCCGGCGGTAGACATTTCTGACCTGTCTCCAATTACACGGCCTAGCTGAGCAACTGCCCCTTCCGAAGTGCCTAAGTACGCTGACACCTCTCCTGGGTGTGCCCAGGTACCTGGACAGCTAATTCTGTTCACTCTCGAAGCCCGGGCCATCGCATCTGCATAGGTCAAGTACTTACTCCCCTGCCAGTCCCTGCCAGTTCGCCTCCAGGCTACCTGTATGGGTGTAGGTTTGGACTGCCATAGCTCATGTGTGCTGGGTCGTTACATCACTCCCCTCTTCTCTACGGTCCATCCCGGACCGTTAGCATTACGTCTTATTTCCCTGACTCGATTCCCCCAAGACCCTGTGGTCCCTGGGCTTGGACGGATATCTTTGGTGGAAATCCAGCATGGCCTGTAAGCCTGTCCCTTCCAGGGTCTCATAGGGCTTCCATGAATTCTCTTCAGCCCCATAGCCTTCTCATAAGATCAGGTACTGAACAAAGCGTGACGGAAACTTCGCCTTTGCTCCACCGTACCATCAACTGTCCATAACAGCTTCGATAATGTAACTTGGCTCATTGTCCACCAGCTCAGGAGTAGGGACATCCATGCCCCTACCCGATCCCGGATCCTCACAGTATGGTTCAAGCAACGTGACATTGAAAAGCGGGTGAATGCGCCATCTGGTAGGCAGTTGGAGTTCATAGGCTCGGTTACCCACCCGACATTTGCCCACGAACGGTCCAAACACCCGGTGGTCCAGCTTCTCCATTGGATGCTTCATGCAGATGTTTTTTCACTTTAACATCACTCAGTCCGCTTCCTTTGCCTGCCCAGCAGCCACATCCTCCAAGGTAACATAGTCTGGTGATAGCAACCTCTTCTGGTCATACCATTTCCTTTGCCTTTCCTGTGCCCGTTGAATCGTTTCTCAAATCTCCTGCCAGATTCCTTCCTATTTCATAACCAAGAGCTCACTGCTAGGGTGTATCCCTTGATTATCAGACATGACACCGGACCAGTTGGTTTGGGGGTTAAGCCCATGGTTGATCTCAAATGGTGACAACCTGGTGCATTCTGATGTCGAGGTATTTTACGCATACTCCACAAGGGGTAATAGCGAAACCGAATCTTCTTGTTGGTAGGAACAGTAACTACGCAAGTACTGCTCCAGTGTCTGATTAACGCTCTGGGTTTGCCCATCAGTCTCAGGGTGGAATGCGGTCGAAATGTTTAGTTTCACTTGCAACAGGAGCATTAGACTCATCCAGAACTTGGATGTGAATCGCCTATCTCGATCGGAGATGATTGACTCTGGGAGTCCATGAAGGCGCCAAACTTCCTTCAGGAATATCAAGGCAAGGTCCTTGATAGGTACCTCCGTGGTCAGGGGTATAAAATATGCCATTTTCGAGAATTGGTCCACTATGACCCAGATCTTCATATAACCTTTGGACTCTGGCAGCACTACAATGAAGTCCATTGAAATCGCTGTCCGTGGCCACATAGGAACATCAATAGGTTCCAACAGGCCGAACTGCTTGTATCTGATGGACTTATTTCTTTGGTATGCATCACATTTTCGTACATAGTCGGTGATGTACTTGTCCATCTTTGGCCAATAGAAGTTAGCCCTAACCCTGCCAATGGTTTTGTATGTTCCAAAGTGCCCCGCGATTCGGGAGTCATGTTCAGCCTCCATGATTGTTTTGCTTCAGATTCCGGCTCTTGGGAACATACCACCTGTTCTTATACAGGAGAAAGCCCTTTTCCCTCGTGAAATGTCGGTCGAGCTCTTTGCCCCCGGCAGCCATTGCCTTAAGGATACTTAAACATTCCTGGTCTTCCTTTATCGCCTCCCACCGATGATCCAAAAAGGAAGACTGGAGCCGAAATCCCTGGCACACCTGCAGCACTTGTCATCGCAAGATGTCCCATTCCTGACTCCCAACCCACTGTCTGCGACGAAAAAATGACTGTGGCAGAAAGTCACTTTCCCCTTCAGGGCGGTAGTCCCTACACCGCGACAAAGCATCCACCTTTTCATTCAACTGCTCTTCACGGTAAACCACCTTGAAGTTAAACAGTTGCAGGAACTCAGCCCAGCGGTGCTGCCTTCGGTTAAGGACCTTGGTACTATTAAACTTCTCCAAATTCTTATAATCTACATAGATCACTAACTGGTCCCTCACGGAGCGTAGCAAACAATCCCATTTCTTGAATGCTGCTACGATGGCAGTCATTTCCTTGTCATGAATGTCATAATTAATCTCCGTTGGGTGAAACTTCCCACTATCATAGGCCACTGGATGCTATCTCTCATCTTCATGGACCTGGAAGAGGACGGCTCCTAATGAAAAGTCCCTGGGGTCAGTTTCCAGACAGTTTGGCCATTCAGGGTCAAAATGTGCTAGGATAGGTTTGGACATAAACACCTCCTCCAAATGGTTGAAGGCCTGCACACACCCAGGTATCCATTCCCATTGGACATCCTTGTTTGTCAAGTCTGTCTGAGGTTTCCCTATTTGGCTGAAATCTTCTATGAACCGACGATAGAAGTTGGCAAAGGCCATAAAGCTTTGAACGTCAACGATGCATGTCGCAGGTGCCCAATCCCTCCTTGTCTGCCCCTTTTCGGACAACATAGAGATACCCGTATCGTAGATCTTGTATCCGCGGAATTCAACCTCCTGTTGGTTTAAACTGGACTTCTTCATGCTTACCCATAGTCTAGCTTTCCGCAATTTGTCCATCACAGGTCTCACCATTGCGACATGCTCTTCGATAGTTTTGGAGTAGATCAGGATGTCATCCAGGTATGCAATGACTCCTGCATCCGTGAGATCCTGTAAGACCTCCGTTATCATGCTTTCGAAAGTTGCCGGGGCATTACACAACCCAAAAGGCATGACTGTGTATTCATACAGTTCATATCTGCACCGGAAGGCTGTCTTCCATTCCTCACCTTCTGCCATCCTCAGAAGGTGGTAGCTATTCTTCAAGTCCAACTTGGTGAACACAGCGGCTCTTCCTAACTTATCCCGCAGTTTATTCATCAATGGTAGAGGATACTCACTCTTTACCGTGATTTTGTTCAGCCCTCAGTAATCTATTGCCTGTCTTAATATACCATCTGGTTTTGGCACAAAGGTGATAGGGGCTGCTGCCGAGGAACGGGATCACCGTACCTTTCCCGTTCGCAGCATGTCATGGGGATATTCCTGGAGTGCCTTAAGCTCGTTTTCCGATAACGGATGGATTGGCCCAAATGGAGGTTGAGTTCCTGGTTGCAACTCACTCATATGGTCATACTTCGAGGACTCCGGTATTGCCTCAATCCGCTCTTGACTCAAGATATCCCCATAGTCATTATACCTCAGGAGTGGCTTAACTGTAATGTTGGCACCTTCCTTAGCCGAGAATTGTACAATTCCCAATAGGTACACATTACTAGGGTCTTTGGCTAGTAACTCTTCATTGGTCATGAACACTAACCGCCCCTGCTCTGCCAGGCTGTTAGCCTTGCAGAAATCTGAGCGCCAGGTTAGTGATCCTGTCTTCCAATCTATGTCGGGGTTATGGCCTGTCAACCAAGACAGGGGTAGGTACCCATCGACCTTAGTGTCGGGCATATCGCCGACTTCAAAGCGCATCATATTGTGGTGGTCACCGATACTCATCTCTAATGACTTGGTATAGTGTAGACCTGACCCAGGATTGTGATTACTGCTCGCATCGCTTATCGGCACGTGTACCTTTCGTCGTATACAAGGCGCCTGAGTCTGCTTAACCGATCGGCTACTAAGCACCGGCCCAGTAGCTCCACTATCGAGTACCAGGAGCGCCTCAGCACTTACCTGTCTATCTCCCATCTTCCAGTCTAACGTGACCCGCAGGTGGATAGACTTGGTATGACGATGCAGGTTATCACGCTTCTGCCTCTTGGCTTGTCTTAGTGACTTAGTCATCATGGCTTAGTGAATCCTTTTAGTCTCTTGCCTTTCGACACCAGAGCGGCCACAATGGGTCGGTAAACGTTAAGGGATTGGGATTCGTCTTGTATCAATAGCTAGGGTGTTTACTATCATGCTAGTATGATTTCGGGTACTAAACCCTCCTCAGGTAAACTTGAAAATAGCACTGTTTATTTGATCAAGTCCAGCCTGAACCAATTCTGCTTGTACTAAACATAACAATTTTCCACGAGGTGGGTAGAAGTCTGCTGTCAGACCGGTTCCAAGCAAAGCAACCTTGTGTCCCCAATGCCGAGCCTCTCCTCTAGCCAGACATCACCCAGCCTGAACCGAAATAATGTCCGATGCCTTGCCCATCCAGCTAACCAAATCCTGAAAGAAATACGTATAACTAGAACAAAGGCAATAACCAGAAACCCAACCAAGAAGAGATAGCTCAGCCCATCGCGCCCGGCCCGCAACATCTACCTGCCTACACTACCTGGGTGTAGTCAGTATCAGGGTTGTTTATCCTATAGAAGGATGCTTACACTCCTCCGAAGCCACCTCCATGGTTCATGTCTATCTATCCCACAGGGGTCTATTCCGAGCCGTCAGTATCAACGTCCATGATCTGAGGTGACGCCTGGTGGACTTCAAGTAGCTTCGACGAGGAAGCCGGAGGGGGCTCCTCAAGGCACTTTAGTCGCTGGTCAGTTCCTGTGGACCCGCTTACCGGGGCTGACTGTTTCAACCTATGAGCCTGTTTGGATAAACTAACGACCAGGGCTGTCACTGTATACTTTCTCCAAAAGTGACCCGTTTGCCCGCACTTGGTGCACCAGTTGTATTTCCTCCCACGTTCAGTCAAAGTCAATGGGATTTCCTTATGCGCTATTGTATACGCAGACGTCACCAGCTTTGCCTGTTTCTCCACGTTGAAATTAGCAGGTTTGGCAGACCTCTAGTTCTCTCTGCCCGCACCTTTCTCTTTTTTCTTGAACCTGCCAGATGTCAAGGATCTATACTACTTCTTATCTGTGGGCTGGGATCAGGGAGCTGGGTGGATGGCGCGGTTTTTGAACTGGTTGTTGTCCTCCAGTGTGTGCCCATCCTTCCAGAGAAGATCAAGGTACTCGTTCAGGTCGGTTGGATGTGGTTCCTTATGTGCCCTCGCATTCCGAACCTCTTGTGTGTTGCCTGATCGAACCTTGTCTCATACCTGCACTGGATCTGTATAGCTAAGCTTATACATATAATCAATTATCTTATCCAGGTACTCATCGATGTAATGTGGCTGTATCACAAGGTCTCTCCACTCGCGGAGGGATCGATCTTGCTGGACCTGGTCTCCGTCGAAACTTCATTCCATGCGTTCTCAGAACCCCTTCAATGTCTGTAAGAGGTCGGTGTCCTTTACAGGAATGCCAGTGCACTTGGCGGCTTCCTTGTTAATACGCCCATGCAACCCCAGATACCACGCCCGGATGGAGTCTTCAAGAAGAGGGATCACCAAGTTTACCTTGTTCATGTCGGTTAACTTGCAATGTGTAAAGTATTTGAATTTGACCTCTACCAAGGTCAAGAGGCTCGCAAGTTCTGTAACTTTGCCCTTAAATGGAAGGATACCACTCAGCTTCTCTGGCTTCTTCTGCCGGTGTCTTGGTGTTGGCATAGAAGACAAACCAGTACCCCTCAGGGCTCTTGCCAGCCTCTGGGCCGGTGATCCCACCGCTGTTTCCTCTCGTTGCTCCAGTCATCATTGCAAGCACCGAGGAAGGTGGTCAAATCCGGGGGAGAATATCCACCGTCGTCATCATCTGAGCTGTCATGGTCAGAGTCCCCTGGATCTCTGCCTGCTCCCGCCAAACCACCTCCGGGGAGTGCATTTCTGTCCCCACTACCTCCAGTATTCCCACCTTGGGATTCCCGGGGTCTATCGTACCCATCAAACCGTTCCTCCTGGCCATCCTGGTTTCCATCCTTTGGGGGGTTAGCCCCTGATGGTCCTGATGCCGGTGGTGGAACAGGGCGCCGCCCACTCTCAGGAATTGGGTTGGGGGCCATCTGTATTATCCACAGAAAAGACTGCAACTCTGGACAACTCAAGGGTTGTATCGAGGGGCCAGCGTGCCTCCATGACCTACGGTACCCACATGTTGGTCGTCCATCTCCTTCTTTCTGACACCTTCTATGCCTCACTGGGGTCCATGATCCCTTCCTACATCCATAGGAGTGGTAATGAATCCACCCCATCTGGGTCTCTTCCGACTTACAGCCTGAGAGACAGAACTCGTGTTGGCTGTCCGAATCGCCACTTGTGATGGTAGCGAGACCGGCGGGAAGACTTGGCTTCGAGGGTGCCGTGGGGATGACCGGTGCCCAAGGAACCGCAAGGGCAGGTGTTGCTGGCCCCGGCATAGGGGTCCCCTCCGATGGAGCCTCAGGTGCTCGGTCCTGGCGGCGCTGTACCTGTTCAAAGAACCCTGGTGACATGGCACACATCGACCAGAATCCCGGAAGTGCCGAAGCAGGGGGTAGGAAAGGAGCGGTAGGAGATGGGTCAGAACTAGGGACAGGTAGGGGAACTGGTTGAGGAGTGGGTCTTGCGGCATCTATAGGAGGTACAGGAGTTGCAACCGACAGTGTTGCCAGCAGAATGTTAGGGACAGGGGTTGGATGAGGAGTTGGGTCAGGCGTATCTGGGGCGGTGATAACCTTCAGTTTGGACGTCCTTTTCCTTGCTTGACATCTATCAGTTGGTCTGACCATTGGGCTGCCTGAATGACTATGGGCGATTGAGGGAGGGAGAGACAGGGAGCCTGTAGATGCCCTTGAGAAGGAGGAAGTATAACTGTAGCTGTCACCTTTCAGGCGTTCCAACATGTGTATCCCAAGCGGGCTCACATACGCCCTCCATTGTTCGTCTCTGGTTCTCATGGCCAATTCCCTGCCGAAGTTCTCAGCCTTGGTATGGACAAGAGGGACTGGGGGCATGGCCTCTAACATCAGTACATCATTCTCACCATCAATACTGTACCCTCCTTCGAAAGCCTTTTCCAATGCTATCATCCGAGTCCTCAATGCTTGCTTATCCCTTACCATCTGCAGGTATGCCTCCGGCTGCACTTTCATCCATTCCACCACTGCCGTAGTAATCTGTTTCCAGAACACCTCCGGCTGCTGGGTGTTCCAGTTCCTTAGTTTCCACTTCGCTTCCTCAATGTACTTGGATACCTCCCGGGCGACATAAGGTTCGACGAACTCATGCGAGAACTCTCAAAATGGGACCCCTTGGGGCAGAGGAGGGGTCATGTTGTGGACAAGTGTAGGGTCCGGGAAAAATGCGAGCGCCGCAGTGCGAGGGTCTGTAATCATAAGATCAAGGCATTCACTCGGTAACTGAATAGGGGCAGCCTCCAAAAGCAACTAATGACCATCCCAGTCATTACCGTGAACATCCACGAAAACCGGCGCGCCCAACGTGTTGGCAGCATGTTTGTCAAGATCAAGGTCTGAATCCAAGTTGGATTCCATTCTGGATCGAAGTTCGGTACTAGCTATTGCGCTTTCCAGCCTGGGCTACTTGTTCTAGACAAGGTTACTAGTATTCACGCAAGGTGAGTGCTGAAGGTCGAAAACAATTAATCAGGAGGGGAGTTAAGTGAGGAGCTCGCTTAATGATATACTGTAACAGGGGCACCTCTAGGAAGATGGATCCCAAGGTTGCGACCGCACCGAACAACTTCAAACTTATCCCTAAAAGTTCACACCAAGGTAAGAGTAAAGTAAAAGGTAAAACTTAATATCGTTAAGCCTGATGCTTTACTCAATTAAGGTCTCGAGAGGATTGATTGTTGAAGTAGGAGGGTTCTCCCATAGACTTTCAGGTAGTTTTATCTTATGCCAGAAACTCCCCCATCTGTTTACTCCAACCATTCGAGCACACCCTTCTCCGCTAAAGTTGGTCTGACACGTCTCCTGGCACACCCTTCAGGCATGCATGTGTCGACATACTCTAGTCGGTGTTCACCTTATGCGGTTATCATTTCTGCGGTGCATTTCCATTTCACCCGCCGGAGTGAAAACATCGGCGCATCGGCGTCTTGCCAGTGGCTAACGGTAAAGACGCTGCATGAACTAGACTATCTATGAGACCTTTTCCATTTTTCATTGATCTCTACTTGCCCCCGGAAGCTACCGTGAGCATTTTATCTATCTGCTATTTACAGTTCTCGGGCTTCCAGTGTCTTCCGCAGGGGATAGTGATCCGGAAGGGGCCCAATGGGCGCTACCCATGACCACTACCTCGAACCCACCTTACGTGAGGTAGGCATCATGCTTATAGCGTCTCTGCACATCCCTTCAGAGCCTATGACGTTGGGGACACTTGCAGGCTTGGTAGGTGTAAAACTCTCCCAGCTGCCTGGGCACCACCCTGGACTACCTTCGGGATCCCTACAGTTAACTCCCGTTAACTCCGCCAGTTTTGGTCCGTTTTACTCTGAACAACTTGGAGGAGGTACTCCCCCTTCTGCCCTATGTCCCCTTGTATATCCTGCAAACAGCCTATGGTCGACCGGACGGCAGCACTGTATACAGTGTTGCAAGCAGGTCTACAAACCTTCCATTATGCTAGACTGCACACAACTATGTAACTGTTCACCTATGACATCCGGGCCTTAAGGCGGGGCCGGAGGGGTATGATAGGAATAATGTCTCCAATTTACAGCTTCTTCCGAGCTGCCTAGCTTGCCCAATAGCATCTCCCGCAACCCCAGATTCCAGTGTCATGCATGGCTTCGCATGACAAACATTCCAGTCATTCTTCCCAAACTCCCCCAGAAACTTTGTATTGAAAGGTAGGGTAACTCAGGACTTTGGACTGGGTATCCCGAGCCCAATGGCAGGGTAACCTGATCCAAAGGGTAGGGTAACCTGGTCCTGCAGACAAGATAACTTTTCCCAGTTACCCAGTCTATGTAACGGGGGCACCCCTAGGAAGATGGATCCCAAGGTTGCGACCGCACCAAACAACTTCAAACTTATCGCCAAAAGTTCACACAAATGTAAGAGTAAAGTAGACGGTAAAACTTAATATCGTTAAGCCTGACGCTTCACTCAATTAAGGTCTCGAGAGGATTGATTGTTGGAGTAGGAGAGTTCTCGCATAGACTTTCAGGTAGTTTTATCTTATGCCAGAAACTCCCCCATCAGTTTACTCCAACTATTCGAGCACACCCTTCTCCGCTAAGGGCGGTCCGACACGTCTCCTGACACCCCCTTCGGGCATGTATGTGTCGACCCGCTCTAGTCGGCGTTCACCATATGTGCATATCGTTTCTGCGGCGCATTTCCATTCTGCCCGCCGGAGTGAAAACCTCTGCGCATCGGGGACTTGCCAGTGGCTAACTGTCAAGACCCCTTGCTGAACTAGACTATCTATGACACCCTTCCCATGCGCGTTGATTTCTTCTTGACGCCGGAAGCTACCGTGAGCGGTTTATCTATCTACTATTTACGAGTCTCGGGCTTCCGGTGTCTTCCGCAGGGTACGGTGGTCCAGGAGTGATCCAATGGGCGCTACCCACGACCACTACCTCGGATACACCTTACCTGCGGTAGGAATCATGCTTTTAGTGTCTCTGCACTTCCCTCTCAGAGCCTATGGCGTTGGGGACATCCTTGGGCGTGGTAGGTGCAAAACGTTCCCAGTCGTCCCGGCACCACCCGGGACTACCTTCGGGACCCCCACGGTTAACTCCCGTTAACTCCGTCAGTTTTGGTCCGTTTTACTCCGAACAACTTGGAGGAGGTACTCCACCTTCCACCCTATGCCCCCTTGTATATCCTGCGAACAGCTTACGGTCGACCGGACGGCAGCAACGTATACGGTGTTGCAAGCGGGTCTCCAAAGATCCTCCTTTGCTAGACTGCACACAACTACGCAACCGTTTGCCCATGACGTCCGGGCCTCAAGGCGGGGCCGGAGGGGCATGATAGGAATAATGTCTCCAATTTACAGCTTCTTCGTAGCTGCGTAGCTCGCCCAATAGCATCTCCCGGAACCCCAGATTCCAGTATTATGCATGGCTTCGTGTGACAAACATTCCAGTCATTTTTCCCAAACTCCCCGAGGGACTTCGTATTGGCAGGTAGGGTAACTCAGATCCTTGAACAGGGTAATCCAAGCCTCAAGGCAGGGTAACCCTGTTCTGAGGGTAGGGTAATCTTGTCCGGTGGACAAGTGGATTTTCTCCTGTTACCCTATCTATCCCACTTCCGGGGATAGACACACTCGGCCTTTCTCTAGTTACCCAGCCTAGCTGTGTATTGGCCCTTCATAGGTCCCTAAGTACGCTGACACCAACCTTGGGCGTAGCCATGTACCTAAATACTTGTGTCCACTAAGTCTGCTCATCTCGGAGCCCGGGCCATCGGGTCTCCGTAGGTCAAGTACTCACTTGCCTGCCGGTTCCTACCAGTTCGCCTCCGAGCTACCTGTATGGGTGTAGGTTCCGGCTGCCATAGCTCACGTATGCTGGGTCGTTACATCACTCCCCTCTTCTCTACGGTCCGTCCCGGACCGTTTAGCGTCGTCTTTTGTTTCCACGACTCGATTCCCCCAAGACCCGATGGTCCCTGGGCTTGGACGGATATCTTTGGTGGAAATCTAGCATGGCCTGTAAGCCTGTCCCTTCTAGCATCTCATAGGGCTCCCATGAGTTCTCCTCAGCTCCATAGCCTTCCCATGAAACCAGGTACTGGACAAAGCGCGACGGAAACTTCGCCTTTGTTCCACCATACCAGCGACTGTCCACAACAGCTTCGATGACGTAACTGGGCTCATTGTCCACGAGCTCGGGGGTAGGGATCTCCTTGATCCTACCCGATTCCGGATCCTCGCGATAGGGTTCCAGCAGCGTGACATTGAAAACCGGGTGGATGCTCCATCGGGTGGGCAATTGGAGTTCGTATGCTCGGGTACCCACCCGACGTTTGACCACGAAAGGGCCAAACATCCGGTGGTCCAGCTTCTCCATGGGATGCTTGGTGCGGATGTTCTTCCGGTTCAACATCACGCGGTCCGCTTTCTTAGCCCGCCCAGCAGCCACATCTTCCAAGGTAACATAGTCCGGGGATGGCAGCCATTTCTGGTCATGCCATTTCCGCTGCCTTTCCTGTGCCCGTTGAATCGTTTCTCGAATCTGTTGCCAGGTTCCTTCCCATTCCTTAACCAAGAGTTCACTACTTGGGTGTATCCCTTGGTTGTCAGACACAACACCCGACCAGTTTGTCCGTGGGTTGAACCCATAATTGATCTCAAATGGTGACAACCTGGTGGATTCTGATGTTGAGGTGTTATACGCATACTCCGCAAGGGGTAGCAGCGAGACCCAGTCATCCTGTTGATAGGAACAGTAACTACGCAAGTACTGCTCCAGTGTCTGATTAACCCTCTCGGTTTGCCCATCAGTCTCTGGGTGGAATGCAGTCGAAACGTTTAGTTTCACTTGCAGCAAGTGCATCAGACTCATCCAGAACTTGGATGTGAATCGGCTATCTCGGTCGGAGATGATTGACTCTGGCAGTCCATGAAGGCGCCAAACCTCCTTCAGGAATATCAAGGCAAGCTCCTTGATAGGTACCTCAGTGGTCAGGGGTATGAAATGGGCCATTTTCGAAAACCTGTCTACTATGACCCAGATCTTGGTATACCCTTCGGACTCTGGCAGCGCGACAATGAAATCCATTGAAATTGCTGTCCAAGGCCGCATAGGAACATCGATAGGTTCCAGCAGCCCGAACTTCTTGTGCCTGATGGATTTATTTCTTTGGCATGCATCACATGTCCGCACATAGTCAGTGATATGCTCATCCATCTTAGGCCAGTAGAAGTTAGCCCTCACCCTGCCAATGGTTTTGTAAGTCCCGAAGTGTCCCGCGATTCGGGAGTCATGTTCTGCCTTCATGATTGTCTGCTTCAGATTCTGACCCTTGGGAACATACCACCTGTTCTTGTACAGGAGTAAGCCCTTTTCCGTCGTGAAATGTCGGTCGACCTCTTTGTCACCTGCAGCTGTTGCCTTCAGGATCCTTAAGTACTCCTGGTCTTCGCTTATCGCTACCCGCAACTGATCCAAAAAGGACGACTTGAGCCGAAATCCCTGGCACACTTGCAACACCTGTGGTCGCAAGATGTCCCGTTCCTGGCTCCCGACCCACTGTCCGGGGCGAAAAAACGACTGTGGCGGAAAATCACTCCCCCCTTCAGGGCGGTAGTCCCTACGCCGCGACAAAGCATCCGCCTTCTCATTCAACCGTCCTTCTCGGTAAACCACCTTGAAGTTAAACAGTTGCAGGAATTCAGCCCAGCGGTGCTGCCTTCGGTTAAGGACCTTGGTACTATTAAAGTACTCCAAGTTCTTATGATCCGTATAGATCACCAATTGGTCCGTTACTGAGCGCAGCAGATGATCCCATTCCTTGAATGCCGCCACGATGGCAGTCATTTCCTTATCATGGACATCATAATTGATCTCTGCTGGGTGAAACTTCCTACTATGGTAGGCCACCGGATGCCATCTCTCATCCTCACATAACTGGGAGAGAACGGCTCCTAATGCAAAGTCACTAGCGTCGGTTTCTAGCCGTGTTGGCCGTTCAGGGTCAAAATGTGCTAGGATAGGTTTGGACGTGAACGCTTCCTTTAAATGATTGAAGGCCTGCTCACATGCAGGTGTCCATTCCCATCGGACATCCTTCTTTGTCAAGTCCGTGAGGGGTTTCGCTATCTTGCTGAACCCTTCTATGAACCGACGATAGAAGTTGGCAAAGCCCATAAAGCTTTGAACGTCGACGACGCATGTTGGAGGTGCCCAGTCTTTGATTGTCTGCACCTTTTCCGACAACATAGAGATCCCCATATCGGAGATCCTATATCCGAGGAATTCAACCTCCCGTTGGTGGAAACTGGACTTCTTCATACTTACACATAGTCTAGCTTTCCGCAGTTTCTCCATCACACGTCTTACCATCGCGACGTGCTCTTCCATAGTTTCGGAGTAGATCAGGATGTCATCCATGTACGCGATGACTCCTTCATCCATGAGATCTCGAAAGACCTCATTTATCATGCTTTGGAAAGTTGCCGGGGCATTACATAACCCAAACGGCATGACCGTGTATTCATACAGTCCATATCTGCACCGGAAGGCCATCTTCCATTCCTCACCTTCTGCCATCCTCAGAAGATAGTAGCCGTTTTTCAAGTCCAACTTAGTGAACACAACGGCTTTTCCTAACCTATCTCGCAGTTCATTCATCAACGGTAGAGGGTACTTGCTCTTTACCGTGATTTTGTTCAGCCCTCGGTAATCTATTACCAGTCTTAATGTACCATCTGGTTTTGGCACAAAGAGGATAGGGGCTGCTGCTGAGGAACTGGATCGCCGTAGCTTCCCCGTTCGCAGCATGTCATTGAGATATTCCCGGAGTGCCTTAAGCTCCTTTTCCGATAACGGATAGATAGGCCCAAACGGAGGTTGAGGCCCGGGTAGCAACTCGATCGTATGGTCATACTTTGAGTGCTCCGGCAATGCCTCAATCCGTTCTTGACTGAAGATGTCCCCGTAGTCCTTATACTCAGGGAGTAGCTTGACAGTAATGTCAGCACCTTCCTCATCGGAGAATTGTACAATTCCCAACAGGTACACATTACTAGGGTCTTCAGCTAGCAACTCTTCATCGGTCATGAACACTAACCGCCCCTGCTCTGCCAGGCAATTAGCCTTGCAGAAATCTGAGCGCCAGGTTAGTGATCCTGTTTTCCAATCTATGTCGGGATTATGGTCCTTCAACCAAGACATAGGTAGGTACCCGTCCACCTTGGTGTCGGGCATGTCCGCGACTTCAAACCGCATTTCGTTATGGTGGTCGCCTATTCTCATGTCCAATGATTTGGTATAGTGCAGACCTGACCCCGGAATGTGATTACCGCTTGCGTCGCTTATCGGCACATGTACCTTTCGTCGGACACATGGTGCCTGCGTTTGTTTAACCCATCGGCTACTAAGCACTGGCCCAGTAGCTCCACTGTCGAGTAGCAGGAGCGCCTCAGCGCTTACCTGTCTAGCTCCAATCTTCCAGTCTAGCCTTACCCTCAGGTGGATAGACTTGGTATGGCGAGGCAAGTTATCACGCTTCTGCCTCTTCACTTGTCTTAGGGACTTAGTCATCTTGGCTTACTAATTCTGATCTCTTGCCTTTCGACACAAGAGCGGCCACAACGGGTCGGTAAACGTTAAGGGATTGGGAATCGTTTTATCAATAGCTAGGGTGTTTACTATCACGCCAGCATGATTTCGGGTACTAAACCCTCCTCAGGTAAACTTGATCATAGTATCATTTATTCAATCAAGTCCAGCCTGAACTAATCCCGCTTGTACTAAACATAACAAATTTTCCCGAGGTGGGTAGAAGTCCGCTGTTGGACCGGTTCCAAGTGAAGCAACCTTGCTTCCCCAATGTCGAGCGTCTCCGCGAGCGAGATCTCTCCCAGCCTCAACCGAAAATAATGTCCTATGACTTGTCCGTCCCAGTAAAGAAATCCTGAAAGAAATACAAATAACTAGAACAAAGGAAATAACCTGAAAACCCACAAAGGAGAGATCACCCTGTCCACCGCACACGGCCTTCAACATCTATCTGCCCACACCACCTGGGTGTAGTCAGCATCAGGGTCGTTCATGCAGTAGAGGGGTACTTACCCATCCCAGAAGCCACTTCCGGGGCTCCTTTTCATCCATCCCGCAGGGGTCTATGGATACAGGTTATTAAGGTTATACCTTTCACAGAATGGGGTCTTACCTATTCTGAGCCGTCAGTATCAACCTCCATAATCTGAGGTGATGCCTGTCGGACTTCAAGTATCTTTGACGAGGTAGCCGGAGGTGGCGCTTCGATGCGCTTTAGTCGCTTGTCCGTACCTGAGGGCTCACTTACCGGGGCTGACCGTTTCAACCCACGAGCCTGTTTGGACGAACTAACGACTGGGGACGTCGCGGTGCACTTTCTCCAAAAGTGACCCGTTTGTCCACACTTGGTGCACTGGTTGTGCTTTCTCCGACGTTCGGTCAAAGTCGACGGGATTTCCTTATGCGCCAGGGCATACTCAGAAGTCCCCGGCTTTGCCTGTTTCCCCGCATTGAAATTAGTAGGTTTGGCAGACCGCTGGTTCTGTCTGCCCGAACCTTTATCCTTCTTTTTAAACCTTCCGGAAGTTGAGGACCTATCCTCCTTCTTGTCCGTTGGTTGAGACCGTTGGACAGGGTGGATAACTCGGTTGCTGAACCGGGTGTTGTCTTCCAGTGTGTGTCCAACCTTCCGAAGAAGATCAAGGTAGTCGTTCAAGTCGGTAGGATGGGGCTCCTTCAGTGCCCACGCGTTCCTCACTTCTTGAGTAATGCCCGACCGTACCTTATCTCGTACCTGCACAGGGTCTGTATAGCTAAGCTTATACATATAGTCAATTATCTTGTCCAGGTACTCATCGATGTGATGTGGCTTCATCACTAGGTCTCGCCACTCAAGGAGGGATCGGTCTCGTTCCGCTTGGTCACCGCCGAAACTCCGTTCAAGCCGTTCCCGGAATCCTTTCCACGTTCTTAACGGGTTACTGTTATTAACTGGAACTCCGGTACGCTTGGCTGCCTCCTTATTGATGTGGGAGTGCAGCCCAAGATACCATGTTCGGGCAGTATCTTCTAGAAGGGGGATCACCAGGTTTACCTTGTCCATATCGGTCAACCTGCACCCAGCAAAGTACTCGAACTTAACCTCTACCAGCGTCAGGAAGCTGGCGAGTTCGGTGACCTTTCCCTTAAACGCCGGAATGCCGCTCAGCTTTTCCGGCTTCTTCTGCCGTTGTCTAGATGATGGTCGTGCAGCCGCCCTACTCCGTAGTTCCCTTGACAGCTTCTTAGCACGGCGGTCCCACCGTCGTTTCTTCTCGTCGCTCCAGTCATCCTTGCGAGCGCCGAGAAAAGGGGTCAAGTCGGGGAGAGAATCGGCATCATCATCATCCGAGCTATCATGGTCAGAGTCCCCAGGATCTCCACCTGCTCCCGTAGTACCACCGACAGGTGGTCCATTTCCACCTCCACTACCCCCGGTATTTCCACCTGGGGTCTCGCGGGGTCTATCATACCCATCAAACCTTTCCTCCTGGCCATCCTGATTCCCATCCTCGGGGGGGTTAGCCCCTGATGGTACTGATGCCGGTGGTGGAACAGGTCGTTGCCCCCTCTCAGGAGTTGGGTTCGGAGCCGCCTGAGTTGTCGCCAGAAACGACTGAAGCTCTGGACAACTCAAAGGTTGCATTGGGGGCCCCGCGTGTCTCCATGACCCACAGTACCCACATGTTGGTCGTCCGTCTCCCTCCTTCTGTCTTCTTCGGTGCCTTACCGGGGTCCGTGGTCCCTTCCTGCACCCGTACGTGTGGTAATGAATCCACCTCATACGGGTTTCTTCCGATTTGCAGCCCGACAGACAGTACTCGTCTTGGCTGTCCGACTCACCACTAGTGATCGTGGGGAGGATGGAGGGAAGAGTTGGTTTTGAGGGGGCAGAGGGAATCACGGGTGCCCAAGGAACGGAACGAGCGGGTGTCCCAGGTCCGGGGATCGGAGTCCCTCGTGATGGAGCCATGGGTGCTCGCTCTTCCTGGCGCCTGACCTGTTCAAAGAATCCAGGTGAAGCCGCACGCAGCGGTCGGTACCCTGGGGTAACCGATACTGTTGGCGGGAAAGCTGCGACAGGGAAGGTATCAGGAGGGGGCAATGAAACTGGTAAAGGTGTGGGTCTTGGGGCAGCAATAGGAGGTACGGGAGTTGCAACCGACGGTGTTGCAGGGGGGTTAATGGGAGCAGGGGTCGGCCGAGGAGTAGGGTCAGGTGTATCTGGTGCTGTGATACCCTTTGGCTTGGACGTCCTTTTCTTAACCCGACGCCCATCGGTTGGTCCAATCGCCGGACTTCCTGAACGACTGCGGGCGATCGAGGAGGGGACAGACAGAGAGCCTGTTGATGCTCTTGTGAAGGACGAGGTATAACTGTATCCTTCCCCCTTGAGGCTTTCCAACATCCGTATGCCCACGGGGCTTAGGTACGCCCTCCACTGTTCATCCCGGGCTCTCATAGCCAGTTCCATCCCGAAGTTCTCCAGCTTCGTGTGGACAAGTGGGAGTGGGGGCGCCGCCTCTATCATCAGTACGTCATTCTCAGCATCAATACTATAACCTCCCGCGAAGGCCCTTTCCAGCGCTGCCATACGATCCTTCAATGCCTTCTGGTCTCTTAACATTCGCAGGTATGCCTCCTGCTGTACCTTCATCCATTCCACCGCTGCCGTAGTAATCTGTTTACGGAACACCTGCTGCTGCTGGGCATTCCAGTTCTTCAGTTCCCGCTTCGCATCCTCAATCGACTTGGATACCTCCCGGACGATGTAAGGTTCGACGAACTCGCGGGAGAACTCGCTAAAGGGTACTCCTTGCGGTGGAGGAGGGAGCATGTTGTGGACGAGGGCGGCGTCTTGGAAGAACGAAAGCGCCGCAGCGCGAGGGTCTGTAATCATAAGATCAACACATTCATCAGGTAGTTGAATAGGGGCGGCCTCCAGGAGCAATTGGTGACCGTCCCATTCAATACCGCGGACGTCCGCGAACACCGAAGCACG
This sequence comes from Tuber magnatum, assembly GCA_003182015.1. Taxonomy (NCBI): domain Eukaryota; kingdom Fungi; phylum Ascomycota; class Pezizomycetes; order Pezizales; family Tuberaceae; genus Tuber; species Tuber magnatum. Next base: position 3,402,326 of record PYWC01000001.1, on the reverse strand, counting down.
AAATGTGTTGGCGGAGTTCTCGTCAAGGTCAAGGTCTGAATCCGAGTTGGATTCCATTCTGGGTCGACGTTCGATACTAGCCATTGCGCTTTCCACCCTGGGCTACTTGTTCGAGACAAGGTTACCAGTATTCACGCAAGGTCAGTGCCGAAGGTCGAAAAACAATTAATCAGGAGAGGAGTTAAGCGAGGAGCTCGCTTAACGATATACTGTAACGGGGGCACCCCTAGGAAGATGGATCCCCAGGTTGCGACCGCACCAAACAACTTCAAACTTATCACCAAAAGTTCACACAGATGTAAGAGTAAAGTAGACGGTAAAACTTAATATCGTTAAGCCTGACGCTTCACTCAATTAAGGTCTCGAGAGGATTGATTGTTGGAGTAGGAGAGTTCTCGCATAGACTTTCAGGTAGTTTTATCTTATGCCAGAAACTCCCCCATCAGTTTACTCCAACTGTTCGAGCACACCCTTCTCCGCTAAGGGCGGTCCGACACGTCTCCTGACACCCCCTCGGGGCATGTATGTGTCGACCCGCTCTAGTCGGCGTTCACCATATGTGCATATCGTTTCTGCGGCGCATTTCCATTCTGCCCGCCGGAGTGAAAACCTCTGCGCATCGGGGACTTGCCAGTGGCTAACTGTCAAGACCCCTTGCTGAACTAGACTATCTATGACACCCTTCCCATGCGCGTTGATTTCTTCTTGACGCCGGAAGCTACCGTGAGCGGTTTATCTATCTACTATTTACGAGTCTCGGGCTTCCGGTGTCTTCCGCAGGGTACGGTGGTCCAGGAGTGATCCAATGGGCGCTACCCACGACCACTACCTCGGATACACCTTACCTGCGGTAGGAATCATGCTTTTAGTGTCTCTGCACTTCCCTCTCAGAGCCTATGGCGTTGGGGACATCCTTGGGCGTGGTAGGTGCAAAACGTTCCCAGTCGTCCCGGCACCACCCGGGACTACCTTCGGGACCCCCACGGTTAACTCCCGTTAACTCCGTCAGTTTTGGTCCGTTTTACTCCGAACAACTTGGAGGAGGTACTCCACCTTCCACCCTATGCCCCCTTATATATCCTGCGAACAGCTTACGGTCGACCGGACGGCAGCAACGTATACGGTGTTGCAAGCGGGTCTCCAAAGATCCTCCTTTGCTAGACTGCACACAACTACGCAACCGTTTGCCCATGACGTCCGGGCCTCAAGGCGGGGCCGGAGGGGCATGATAGGAATAATGTCTTCAATTTACAGCTTCTTCGTAGCTGCGTAGCTCGCCCAATAGCATCTCCCGGAACCCCAGATTCCAGTATTATGCATGGCTTCGTGTGACAAACATTCCAGTCATTTTTCCCAAACTCCCCGAGGGACTTCGTATTGGCAGGTAGGGTAACTCAGGTCCTTGAACAGGGTAATCCAAGCCTCAAGGCAGGGTAACCCTGTTCTGTGGGTAGGGTAATCTTGTCCGGTGGACAAGTGGATTTTCTCCTGTTACCCTATCTATCCCTCTTCCGGGGATAGACACACTCGGCCTTTCTCTAGTTACCCAGCCTAGCTGTGTATTGGCCCTTCATAGGTCCCTAAGTACGCTGACACCAACCTTGGGCGTAGCCATGTACCTAAATACTTGTGTCCACTAAGTCTGCTCATCTCGGAGCCCGGGCCATCGGGTCTCCGTAGGTCAAGTACTCACTTGCCTGCCGGTTCCTACCAGTTCGCCTCCGGGCTACCTGTATGGGTGTAGGTTCCGGCTGCCATAGCTCACGTATGCTGGGTCGTTACAGTCTATCCCGTCGCTGGCGATAGACATTTCTGACCTGTCTCTGGTTACCCGCCCTAGTAGAGCAACTGCCCATTCCGAAGTCCCTAAGTACACTGACACCTCTCCTGGGTGTACCCAGGTATCTGGACAGCTAATTCTGTTCACTCTCGAAGCCCGGGCCATCAAGTCTCCATAGGTCAAGTACTCACTTGCCTGCCAGTCCCTACCAGTTTGCCTCCGCGCTACCTCTATAGGTGCAGGTTCGGACTGCCATAGCTCATGTGTGCTGGGTCGTTACCCAAGCCTCCTGAAACTGTTGGAAGACCATCACAATCTATAGGAATAGACTTTCCACACAGGACTACCGAAATTGAATGGCTATAATATTATGTGGGTAGTTATCGACCAACTCATAAAAATAGCGCACTTTACCACATACAGAATGGATATAATAGCACCACAATCCTTCAACCTGCTCAAAGACTAAGGCTTTACACTACATGGACTACTACAAGATATTTTGTAATGTGTTCACACCTAAGGTGCTAATCATGCTTCGAGTATGATAGTAAGAGGTGGCCTGCTTGCTTAGCAAGAGGTGAGAGCTGTGTACATGAAAGCAGGCTTCGAAGGGGTGTGATAGAAGATCAAGAAGTAACCATTCAATCAAATATATTAAGAATACTGTCAGTTGGACTCTGCTGTTCCCATAATAGAACCAGTAGTTTTTAAATACCAGTCCTCACTTATCTACACTATGAATGATAATATAGTCCCTTTCAAAGTATATAGCGATCCCTTTGAACCATAGCAAGTATCAAATGATACTATCAAACAAAACATAAAACATTCCTAGTATCAAACGATACCTTTCAAACATAACATGTATCAAATGATACTATAAAACAAACCATAAAATATAACCTAGTACCTGTACCGGTTACATTCCCCCAAACTAAACTACTGTTTAACCAAAAGAAAACCAATGATCCTGGAAATCAAAATTCTCAACCAAATCCTCTATGTCATAACCATCCTCCTCCAGGAAATTATCACCCAACATGTAACCAGACAATAAACAAGAAGCACAAAATTCAACTTCAACAAAGAAACTACTCTCATACCCGGGCATGTCACAGTAGTCCCGCACTCCAACATTGTCCTCACAGATCACTTGAACCATCCCACATTCATCGCAGTAAGAACAGTAAATTTTAGAGAAATATTCAGATAATGGGAGACTACTGTGGTTCACTAAGAGGCCCGCAAGCTCATAGCGCTGCCCCACACTAAGTTCTATATAGTTTAACATCGTTATGGTTTCAGATAGAGAGGTGGTAGGTTCTGGTAGTAGTAGTTATGTACTAAGCCCACTATTGCTTCATCCTCTTCACTGGTCGATTCGAATTCGCTATCAATGTAATCTGTCCAGGAGCCTTCCTTTGCCGGTCCTTCATTGACTTCTTCTCCTAACTGGTGGGTATCAGGCATCTCTGGTGACCAGTACCTTGTGGCTGGCCTGGCAATTCCTATCGAGATCTGTTGAATATTTGGTGGTGTTCCTTCCTTATTGTGTTTCCACTATTCCTTCAGCAGTTCCATGCTGTGCTCAAGGCCTTCCAGAGCTTCCCAGCTGTCTTCACTTCATACATATCCTTTCCACTTCATGAGGAATTCGTTATTGTTGTATCATTTTCTGTAGTCCAAGATTTCCTCCACTTCCTACTCTTGGTTCGCTTTTATCTGGATTGGGGTAGGATGAGTATACACTTGTCCAGGGAATCTCTGGTTATCATATGGGTGGTAGGGTTTTACTGCGGTAAAGTGAAAGACATCTGTGTCTTTTTGATTGGTTTTTCCATCCATCTTGACTCTGTAGTTCTCAGTAAACTTGTCGAATTCTAGTACTTTGAATGGTCCTTGCCAGCGAGGTTGTAGCTTCGCACTCCTTCCAGATGTCATGGCAAACAGTGCTCCATGCACCAGGATGAATCCTCCAATAGCTATAGGCTTGTGAGATCTTCCATGTCGTGCTGCTGTAGTTGCACTTCGATATCTGGCTTGCTTTACAGGCTTGGAAAGCTAAGTTCTGATATGTCTGGTGCCGGTTGAGGTAGTCATCTCAGGTGGGGACTGCTGAATTCTTAAAGAGGGTTACAGGTAGTAGGGGGTAGTTGCATCCGTACATTTTCTTGTATGGTGACATGTTGAGGGTTTCGGAGAAGCCAGCATTTAGGTATGCTGCAAGGGTAGTAAGGAGTGGTTCCAATTTTGTCTGAGGTCTATTGACTGTGTTCCTCAAGCCAGTTTTGAGGTCATGAATCTTTTGCTCAACCTGTTCATTAGTTTCATGGTGACCAGGCACTGTTTTGATATGTTCAATTCCAAGGGGTTTGCATGTCTGCTTCCAGCAGTTAGACTTGAACCAAGGGCCAGCATCACTGATCATTGATAGGGGGTGGCCAGGAAGGGTAAAGATATCTGATTCCACCAGTTTCATCCTTTCTTCCGCTGTGACGGCGGAGTTGGTAGGTATAAGCCACACATAGTTGCTTAACCGATCCACAGCTACTAGGACAAGGTCCAATGTATTTGACTTTTTGAAAGGTCCAGTGAAATCAATAGCGATCGATTAAAACACCTCAACGGCAGGGTCAAGTGTCTGGGTCTTTCCTTCTGATCTGTGGGGTGGTTCTTTGTTCATCTGGCAGATGTCACATTGCTTCACATAATTGCTAAAGTCTTTCCTCATCTCAGGCCGGTAGACATATTCAGTTGCATATTGGAGGTTTTGTTCTGCACCATAGTGTCCTATGCCATGTATCTCATATCTGACATAGTCTCACAGGGATTTCCCATTGAACACCTGCTCTTTGTAGATAAAGAGGCAATGTTCACCATAACAGGTCCTCATGTATAGTATTTTGTCTGCTATGTAGGCTCCTTCCAGGTCCTCTTGTCCAGCATGCCTCATAACAAGAGACTAGATTAGTTCATGTCAATACCCAGATAGCATCTGTTGTCAGAAAATGCTCAGCATCTCACGAGATTTATTGATAACATCTTCTTCATCTTCAATCTGTTGTGCTCTGGTCGTGGTTCTTCCTGTGTGTTCTTCTTCCTCCAGAACATCATTGAGGGTGTGGTAGTACACATCTATTGGGGAGGTACAACTGAGACAATTGGTTTGTTGTTGTAAATGGTAAGTGATCCTCCATAGACAGGGTCTACTGCAGCTAGTCCTGGTGGGCTCAATGGCGAGATCGCCCTATGGGTTTCTATTGCTGCGATAGCAAGGTGTCATTGTGGCTGAGGACTTAGGAGAGTTACTAGAGGTTGTGTCAGTTCATCAGACAGTGCTGCTACTGCTTGGGACATGGATTAGTCCCCTTCAGAGCCATATTCAGTACTACTCATGGTGGGGAGTTCGTCTCCCCCTATCTCAGGCTGGGGGCAACAGTGAGCTTCCCAGAACCGCCTGGAGCGTGCTGGAGAGGTAGAAAAGGTTTTCTGTGCCATTGAGGCCAGTGCTATATAAGGATTCTCGTAGGAGCTAGAGTCAGAGATATCATTGTCCTCCAGGGTGTGATCAAGGACAAGTGGTGGAGTCTACTCATTAGAGTCCTCATAGATGCAAGAGAGAGCATCAGGTAAATGGTTTGTTTGTCCTGGACCATACACTACCTTTACCTTATATTTGCTTAGCTCACCTATCGGGCGAGTCCTTCTTCGGCCAGGGATCTTGTCAGTCTTTCAGTTTACCATGGGGTTGGTGGTCTGTGATAATAGTAAATTTGGAACCCATAAGTATATTGCTCAAAGCTTGGAGCCCATCTATTACTGCTAGTACCTCCTAGTCTGTAGTACCATAGTTGGTCTGTGAGTTTATAAACTTCTGACTGTGCAGTACCGCTAGGTGGGCTTTTTTATGTGTTGACCCCTGGCCAACCTATGCTCCAATCCCAATATCCGAGCCATCGGATATCAGCCATATGGGTTCTTCTGAGTTATAATATACCGCTCTAATCAATTGTACTTGTTTGATTAGTTCTTTGATATTGTGCTATGCTTCATCGTATGTGTTGGTCCGTATGAACTCTGCTTTTCCTGACACCTCCGTAAGGCATACTATGACAGTAGCATGGTGTGATAGGAATTGCGTGATAAAGTTTACCAGGCCCAGGAAAGGCTGCAGTTGCTTCTAGTTTCTTGGTATGGCCTATTGCTCAATCGAAGCTAGTTTCACTGGTGAGGCATAAAGCTCTTCATCATCTATAATATATGCTAGTACTTTCAGAGTTTTCACAAATCCGGTTAACTTCTTTCTGCTGCGGTAAAACCTTGCCTGCCACAATCGCTCACATATACTTCTGATATGTTGTATGTGCTCTGTTTCTGGGTCTAAATAAATGTGGATATTGTCAATATACACTTACACAAAGTGATGTAGAAAGTCACTGAGTAGGACCTCCATTATGTGCATGAAGGTAGAGTGTGCATTCATGTTGCCTTGTAATATGACCTTGCTCGCAAATCTGCCAAAAGGGGTTTTGAAGCTATTGAACTTCTCATTCCCTGGTTCAACCCTGGTCTGGAAGTAGGCATCACTAACATCTATCTTGCTTCGGAATCTTGCCCTTCATACTGCATTTAGGATCTGTATTTGATTTGGGATTGATGAGCTATCCATAACTATGTTATTATTTCATGGTTTCAAGTCCACTAGTAGCCTGATCCTGCCAGCAGATTTTGGCTGCACAAATATGGGCACTGCCCCTAGAGACTCGGTCCCATAGATAACTCCCATCCTTAACTTCTTGTTTATCCAGTCGCACAGTTTTCCTTTGTATGCTTCAGGTATAGTATAGGTCGATTGATTTCACAGGTCTGTTTTCTCTTTTGCATGAATGTGGTAGCTCATCTTTCTTAGATGCGGCAAAGTCTCCAGAATCTTCTCTGGGAATACATCTGCAAACTTGGTTCGGATTTCCTCCTGTTCAGTTTCACAAATTGTGGCTCTGAACTTTGCACTTGTTGGCTTGTACAGCACTTGGACCTTTTTCTCAGAGAATTCAATCACTGCTTCACCACATCGAATAATAGCCCTGTGCTGGGTCAGGAAAGCCATTCCGATAAGTGCATCATATTTCGCCAAATTCACAACCATCATTCTTTGGTTCGGCAGCTTAGCCAATATGAGTTGGCTGTTTACTACATAGGTTTTGTAACTTGTCGATCATACTCCCTTTATGGCCATATTCACAGTAACCGGTGTTTTCATCACATGAGTGGAGATGCCCTGGGTTGTGACAAAGGTGTTGCTAATAATATCTGTACCCGCTACGCCTCTGTCAAGCAACACCCTAGCATGTGCGCCATTTATCAAGATGGTTCCTTCCAGAGCATGGTAGGGGTGGAGAGTAGTGGCTGGGAGGGTTTGGTAGTACTCAATATCAGTCTCTGTATCAGCTGTGTTGATTTCCCCCTCCTCAAATTCATGTGTCTCTACCAGGTTTGCTAGGGTTTTTGTCTTAATTTTGTCGCTTTGTGTGGCAGTCTCGTACCATTTGTTCTTTCTTTCCACAATCAAAGCATTCTCTACTGTTCTTTCATTTCTGTTTGGTGTTCCTGGGGATCTTCTTCAGAGTTGGTTTCGTCCTCCTCTCCTGTTGGTGTGGCTTCCCTTGTGGTTTTCCGTCTCACCGTGTTGTACTTGGCTAGCTATAAGCGCCAGCTTCATGCCAGATCGCATCCTGTCATTCTGCATTTGCCATGATGTTCTCTATCTCATCATCTTCCCCTTGTATTGGTTCCACTACTTGTCTAAGTGGAGTATTCATAGTGTCATAGAATCTTCGTTTTAGCATATAGTTGTTAACGGTGAATTCAGGCATTTGTCCACAGTATATCCTGAGTTCTGTTACTATCTTTGTGATCCTTTTTGTTCTGCCGCTTTGTACTTACAAAACGTTGTTCAAGGCCTTGAATAGTTCTTCTTGATTTCCACTTGACGGGAATCGTTTCTGGAGCTATTTTAGTCCTATTTGGCCACTGATGTAGTCTCCATTATCATATTTGTCCATGCATTGGTGGTATGCCTCCAAGGCAGCTCCCTCACAGAATGCTCCAACATAGAGTCCTGTCTCCTTCTTGAATGTCTTGATTCCTTGTGTGAGCAGGTGCTGGCATATCGAGGTTCTCCATCACTTGAATACTTCAGGTTTGAGGTCGTTTCCTTTTCCACTGAACTTCCCAGGTAGTGGTAACTTTATCTTAGGTTTCTTTCCTGGCTGACCATCAGCACTGCCAGTTGGAGGTACTGCTGGAGGCAGTGGACCTCCTGAACTAGACATATCGGATTCACTTTTTTCACTTTCACTGTCCTCTGTCTCAGAGGGGTTCTTTGGTGATAGTGGTGGGTCTTCCCGTGTCTAGACTTGTTCTTCCTTATGTTGTTCTAAGTTTCCTGAAGCCTGATCTTTCGCAAGCTGCCTGGCAGCCTCATCAGTGCTGCACTCCGCCATGTCCCTTGGCTTCTTGGGTCGTCTGGGGTGTTCTAGCCCTTCCTGCGTGATCTGCCTCCCACTTCTCGTACTAAGGAGTTCAATAGTGTGTGCTGGAAAGGCCAACCGCCATGGGTTCTGCCGCTTCCTGCTGCCTGTGTTTCTTAGTAGATGTCTGTAGATTGATCAGACCTCATCCAGGTACAATATTTGTAACCACTTGCTGAGGTTAAAAGAATGTAAGGTGTCCATATCTAGGGTGCTAATCACGCTTCGAGTACAATAGTACCAGGTGGCCTGCTTGCTCAGCAAGAGCTGAGAGCTATGTAGACTAAAGGAGGCTTCCAAGGGGTCTAATAGGAGATCAAGAAGTAACCATTCAAGCAAGTATATTAAGAATACCGTCAGTCGAAGTCTGCTCTTTCCATCGCAGAACCGGCGGTACTTGATTACAAGTTCTTACTCATCTGCAGCATTAGCGATAACATAGTCCCTGGCAAAGTATCTAGCGATACCTTTGAAGCATAGCGAGTATCAAATGATACTATCAAACAAAACATAAAACATTCCCAGTATCATACACTACTATAAAATAAAATGTAAAACATTCAAAGTGCCAAGCGATACCATTGAAACATAACAAGTATCAGATGATGCTGTAAAACAAAACATAAAACATTCAAATTATCAAGTGATATCTTTGAAACATAACAAGTATCAAATGATACTGTAAAACAAAACATAAAAGATAACCAAGTACCCATACTGGTTACACTATTTTTCACTCCACTTACCTCCACCACCACTCCCTTCTCCAAGCTCAATTCCCTTTCCCATCTCTCCTTATCCCTGTCCACTTCCTTTCCTATTTCCTGCTAATCCAATACCGCCTCCATGCTCAACATCTCTTTCTCCTCCCTCTTCCTCCCTCTCTCCTTCTCTAACTCACTTTCCAACCTCTTTTCTGCTTCTAGCTCCATTATCTCTTTTCCTTTCATCCCCGGACGAACTCCTCTACCTACTTCCCCATAACTCCTACCCCCCTCCACCACCTTCTTCCCTTCCAACTCTCTCTCCTTTGCCCTTACTTCCTCCTTCTTCTCCTTTGTAACGTGTTCGGGCCAGGCCCTAGTCACGTATCGATACGATAGAAGCAGTTGGCTTTGTGGTCAACACGAAGCGAGCGCTGCTTGCTAAAGGAGGCTTCAAACAGGGTGTAATAGGAGATTAAAGAAGTAACCGTTCAACCAAGTATATTTAAGAATACTGTCTGTCGAAGTCTGCTGTTTCCATCACGGAAATCAGCGGTCTTTAAATACAGCATATCGCTTATCTCTAGTATGAGCGATATTGCAAAACCAGGTATATATCAACTGATAGCACAGGAAATAATACAAGTATCAAACGATACTGTGAAACCAAACATAAAACAATGTGTGTATCAACCACTAGTGCACGAAACAATACAGGTATCAAATGATACTGTGAAACCAAACATAAAACAATGTGTGTATCAACCAATAGTGCACGAAACAATACAAGTATTAAACGATACTGTGAAACCAAACATAAAACAACCTAGTACCCGTACCGTTTACATTCCCAAAATAAAATAACAATTTCACCAAATAAAACACCTTAATGAATCCTAATAGCTGGTAATTGTGCCATTCTCTGGAAAGTCCGCTTAGGACCCATCCTTATCGTCATCGCTATCCTGCAACAAACTCATGTAGTCCTGCAACATCCATTCCGTACCTTCCAACCATCTTTCCAAGCACTCCCAACATGGCGCTCCGCGCAAATAGCGACCTGAGTCCCAGTAGTGTGGCAGGTCCACAAAGTTCCATACTATTTGGTCCTCCCATTCCTCCGTCTCGACATCGATTTCTCCGCAATCTTCGCAGTGCTCAATGTAAAATATCTTCCAGTATACGTCTTCGGGAATGATTTCTCGGTAAAGTAGGCACCCCAAAAAGAGTTCTCGTCCCTTTATGCTGACTTCTTCGTAGGTCGACATTTTGTTTCTTTTGCGTAAGGATAAGTTTTCTTAATTGGTAAAGGTTTGGAGGTGTGCTAGTTTGGTCTGTTTTTTTCAGCGTGTTAGGGGAATGGTGGGTGGTATTCATGTTCCAGTGGTGACCTCGCTTAGGTGTTGGCCTCTCTTGGGTGTCGGCCTTGCTTATGTCTTCAGGGGAAGGGGGGTGCAGCTTAATTTCGGTTTCTTCCGTCTCCATACAGCTATCACATTTTTCTGTGCTCAGGTAGCACCTGCTACCAAAGTGGAAAACATCTGACACTGATTCTCCCCACATTCGTCCCGTTGATTCTGTTGTTATTTCTATGCATTTGTTTCTGATGTGTATGAATAGTCGGTGTGTAAGGTATCGTCTAGGGATAATATCACGGTTTACCAACAGTCCCATTAGCTGTTTGCTCAGTCTCCAAGGTACTTGCTCATAGTTTGACATCGTAAGGCTGTTGGATGGTGTGTTTTTTTCCTTTCGCTATTGCCAGTACTCCGCCTTGGCCAGCCAGGCTAGGTATACTGCCTTGTCTTCCATTACCCGATTTTCATCTTCGCTCCTTTCGCAATCGCTCTTGAAGTGGGCTGACCAAAATCCTGTAACCCTTGGTCTGTGTCTGGGCGCAGGTGTTGGATTTCTGGTAGGGTTGGGCTCCACGCCACTGTCACATGGTTTATCGTAGGGGGTAGCTCGTCCTCCGGTTTGTTGTCTTCCCACTATTGATTCACCAATTCCATCGCATTTTCCAATCCTTCAAGGGGTTCCCAGCTATTCTCTGTTTCCGGGTACCCCACCCATTTTACTAGGAATTGGTCGCGGTCATACCATCTTCTGTGATCTCGTATGGTTTCCACTTCCCATCCCTTTTTCTCGTTAACCACGATCGGGGGCGGTTTTGCGTTGCTCCTTGCAGGGAAGGAGACATTATCGTTAGGGTGGTATTTTTTCACCGTGGATGGATGGAATGTCCCTTCTCGGTTTCTGTACATTCTGCCATCCATTTCTACCCTGTAATTTTGTGTATACTCATGGTATCCGATTATCTTGAATGGTCCACGCAAGCGTGGTTGCAATTTCTTGCTACGTCCTGATTCTGTTGTGGATAAAGTTCCATATACCAGTAACAGATTACTTTTTCCTATCGGTGTATAGTGACTGCGTCGTTTTGCTGCCGTTCTTGTGCTTCTAAATTATGCCATTTTAATCACATTGAATGCCGTGTTCTGGATTGCTTGGTGCCTGTTTAACAATTTGTCGGCAGCTGGTACTGCGGAGTTCTTGAAGTTTACTAGGGGAAGTAGCGGGTAATTCTTTCCAAAAGTAGCTTTATATGATGACACGCCAAGAGTTTCTGACCATCCAGCATTCAGGTATGCTGCTGTTTCTGGTATGGCATCAAACCAGTTGTTTTGTCAGGCGTTAACTGGGTTTTGGAGAACTGTCTTCAATTCTCGAAGTTTTCTTTCGACCTGTCTATTCGTTTCATGATAGCCTGGTGCCGCCTTGATATACTCAATGCCTAACGATCGACACTGTTGTCTCCACACATGTGACTCAAATCGTGGGTCTGCATCGCTTACTAGAGATGTTGGGTAGCCATGGGGTTTAAATTTTTTTTTGCGTAGTTTTTCTCATGTTGCTATTGCTGTTACTTGCTTCGTTGTAGGTATAAGCCACGTGAATCCTGAAAACCTATCCATCGCCAGTAGGATCGTGTCGTATCCCCATGAATTGTGGAAGGGTCCTGCAAAGTCAATGGCTATTGATTCGAAGATTTCCGACGGCATGGTAATTGTCTGAGCCTTTCCTTCTGGAACTTTTGTAGGCTCCTTATTTGCCTGGCATGTGTGGCACTGGGTTACATACGCTCTAAAGTCTTTCTGCATTTCAGGCCAAAATAGGTACTCCGTTGCGGACTGTAACTTTTGTTCAACAGCATGGTGGCCTTTGTTGTGAATTCCGCTAATGACATATTCTCTTAACATCGTATTTCTGTATGCGGGGCCTTTCGGAATATACAGGCAGTCTTCCCCGTATCTGGTTTTTGCGTATAGCATTCCGTTTGCAACCTTGTAAGAGGACAAATCTCCTGCAGAGTCCATATTCTCATTTACCTTCTTCCAAATTGGTTCTTTCCGGTATGCTGCTACCATGTGTGCTCGGAACATTCCAATCATTTCATTGACTGTTTGTAAGGTATCGCGTTCGTCTTCTATCTCACTTCCTCTGGTTGTCTCAGTTAGGTCTTCCTCCTCGTTGTCTTCCAAGAGATCGTATAGCCCGCGCCGGTATTCTGTGATTGTCACGGGCATTACTGAGACTATTGTCTCATTGGTAAGGCTTTCTAGCCGTTCCTCACATCTAATCTGCGGTGGGCTATCAGGTCCCGGCATTCGGAATGCCGCTATATTCTCAGTCGCAAGGTTCTCTATTGGTTCTGGCTCTGGCATTTGGAATGCCGGGGCTTCTGAGTTTAGCAGTGCCAGAATTGCATAAGACCTGGGCGTCGACTGGGCAAGGGTGGATGGCCCTTCTCCCGCACTAATTGGTTTTCTGCCAGTAATTTGTTGCCATTCCCAGTCATTGATTTCCGGGGACTCTGGAGGGCACGGGTCGATTTCTGTACTTGGGGGGCTTGGTCCTTCACTAAGCGGGTAAGGGGTCGATTTTCCCCGTCCCCTAGGATGGTTGTTGGTGAATTTGATCTCGGTTTGATGATATGGGCAATGATCCATGTAACAGTGTGAGTAGTGTAAGGCGCTATGTTGGAGTTCTTCTGGTGGCGCACTTCGCAGGGTACACTGGTCACCCCAATCGTTTCCTGCAGTGATTGAGCAGGGGCTTTCGGGGGGTACAGAGGCCTCGTTGGGGTACTCAGTATAGGAGAAAGGAGGGGAAGTAGGGGAGAACTCATGCGTGGGCTCTATTGTGTTTGATTCTTGCTCATATAGCGTGTTATCTGAGATGTCATCCGATTCTTTCGTATCATCATGGACATAGAGTGGATTCAAGTGTGATTCTGCCTTATATATCCGGGAAAGGGTATCAGCTAAATATTTTGTGCTTCCTGGTGTGTAGACTATTTTCGCGTCGTGTTTTCTCAAGGCTCTTAGCCATCTCACTTGCTTTCTGCTTGGGTTTTTTGCCATTCGTAGGTGTGTCAAGAGTTGGTGGTCTGTACCTATTGTAAAGGAATTTCCCGTTAGTACATTGTGGAACCGATTAAGCACTTCCACTATCGCTAAGGCCTCTTTATCCGTGGTCCCATAGTTCATCTGAGCGTTGGTGAACTTTCTGCTGTGTAATGCTGCTGGTCTTGCTGTCTCATAAGTGGGTCCCTGTCCCACCCATGCTCCAACTCCTAAATCTAAGGCATCCGTAATTAACCAAATTGGTTCCTTGTTTCGTATGTCTATTGGTCGCATGACTTGGTGATTGATGATTCGCTTTGGGACTATATCGAATGCGGTTTGGTGGGTCGTTGTCCGTACGAATTCGGCATTTCCCGTTAAGTTGGTTAGCAGTGCTATTAACGTAGCATGGTGTGGGAGAAACTGGGCCACATAATTCACTATTCCCAGGAATCGTTGTAGCTCTTTCTTTTTTTTTGGTGTCTCTCATCCTGCAATGGAAGATATTTTCTGGGGGGAGGCATGGATTCCCTCATTGTCCACTATGTGTCCTAATACTTCCAGCTTATCCGCAAACAGTACTGACTTCCTTTTGCTCACAAAGAATTTTGCTTTTCGGAGCCGGTCACACACTTAGCGTATGTGTTTTTCATGTTCTCCTGATGTGTCTGAAAATATGAGAATATCATCAATGTATACCCATACAAAATGATATCAAAATACACCTAGCAGGTCCTCCATTATCCGCATAAATGTTGCTGGTGCATTCATGTCTCCTTGGAGCATTACTTTCCTCACAAATCCTCCGAACGGGGTTTTGAATGAGTTGAACTTAACATTGTCCTTTTCCAACTGTGTTTGGAAGTATGCGTCGCTTAGGTCGATCTTGCTCCTGAATTTTGCTCATCCTATTCGGTCAAGGATCTGGTGTTGATTTGGAATCGATGGACTATCCATGACCGTGTTATCGTTTCTCACTTTCAGGTCCACCAGGGGGCGGATCCTTCCATCCGATTTGGGTTGTACAAACATAGGTGCCGCTCCGGGAACTTCCTGTCATACAATTACCCCACTTCGTAGTTTCTCGTTTATCCAGTTCAAGAGTTTTTCTTTGTAGGCTTCCGGGATCAAGTATGTTGGTTGGTTTTGTAGATCGGTTGGATCTTTTAGCTGAATGTGGTGGTTAATCTTATGCACTGGGGGTAGCGTTTCAGGGACCTTGTCCAGGAATACATCCTTGCATTCTTCCAACAATGTTTTTGTGGTGGCATCTGACACAGCGGTGTGGATTTCCCCGCTTGTTGGTTTGCATAGCACATGTAGCTTGTCATCGGAAAATTCGACTGCTGTATCCCCACACCTGATAAGAGCATTATGTCCTTTCAGGAATGGCATTCCAATCAGGGCGTCATACTTTGCCAAGTTTCCTAACAACATCTCCTGATTTGTCCATTTCTTTTTCCCGATTCCTACGGTCAGTCCACATTTCTTGCCGCTTGAAGAGTGGGATGCTTCCATGGCCATATTGACTGTTGTTGGTTGAGATAGGGGCTCCGTAGGGATACCATGGGTAGAGATAAAGGTGGCGCTAATTATGTCGCAGCCAATTGTTCCCATGTCGAAAAGTATCTTTGCTGGGTGGCCTTCTATGTGAATCGTTCCTTCAAGAGCGTCACGGGGCCTTATTGCCAATGTTGGTTGTGTTCGCAGGCTTTTCATTTCCACTGAGTTAATTTCCACTTCGTCACATTCGGTTGCTTCCATGTGGTTTGTGCTAGTCTCTCGCTTAGCGGCCTTTCCTTTTCCTTCTTTGGCATAGCAATCTTTTGCGTCGTGCCCCTTTTTCCCGCATTTGAAACATGTGCCTTCCTCGTGTCAGTTCTGCTTCTTGTCTTTCTTGTCTTTTGAATCCTTGCGGTATGGTTTATCCTTTTTCGTATTATCCTGCAATGATGATGCTTTACTGTTCCTTTGCTGCGGTCCGTGGGTCCGGTAAACTCCTGTTTCATATAGGATAGCATCCTTCCATTCGGCCCACCTCACTATCTTTTCAAAGGAATCACCCTCCTCCTCTATGGGTTCTACCTCCTGTCGTAGTCTGGGATGCATTGCTTCATACAATCTTTGTCGCAGCTTATACTCAGACACCCTCCCAGTAGGCAATCCTCCATAAGACATTAAGAGATCTGTCCCGAGCGAGGTTACTCTTTTCGTTTTGCCATTTCGTACTTGCTGGATACCCTTGAACCTTTTGTATAATTCTTCCGTGTTCCGCGCGGATTGGAATCTATCTCGCAAGTATTTTATCAGGGTTGTTCCTCCGATCTTTTCCCCACTCTCATAGTGGTTCATTGCTTGGTGGTATGCTTCCTCTGCCTTCGCGGTACAGAAGCTTCCAAAATATGCCCTGCTTCCTTCCTTAGTTTTGTCCACTCTGTGTAGTGCCAGGTATTGAGAGGTTGTTATAACCCACTGGTCAAATACTGCAGGTTTTAAGTCGTCCTTTTCTCCCAAGAACGAGGGTGGCAGCAGAAGTTTGATTTTAGGTCCTGTTCGCCCGGCCCCTGGGCCGGGCGGTCCAGTGGATTCACCTTCAGACATATTGTGTTCTGACTCTTCGTTACTCACGCTGTCATCTGAGGAGCTTCCAGGAGAGTCGCTGGAGAATTCGTCTGGTGGCTGCCTTACTACCGAGTTATCTGATGCTTCTTCGTCGTCTTCTTCCTTCTTAGGTGTCGGCTTGGGTATGCTGTCTTTCTTCGGTGGTTGCCCCAGTGCCTTTCATTTACTGGGGCTGGGAGGATATTGCCCAGGAAGGCTAGTTGCTACCTTAGCTAATTGGTCAGTCAATTCGCTAAAGGTCTGCTTGGCCAACTCTCGCGCTAGTTGTTGTTCTGCTTCGTCGATCGAGAACTCGCTCTTTGGCCCTTTTGGTTTCTTGGGTTGCCTTCTCTGGGTAAGTCCCTCTCGTAGGACCTGCTTCCCACTTTGAGTCTCCAGTGACTCAATGGTGTCGTGTTGGCAGAGCCGAACCTTTCCTGGTTCTGCCGCTCCCCAATGCTAGCTTCGCTATTGGACCTTTCGTAGGTTGATCAGACCAGGTCCCTGCAGGTTTCTTAACCACTTGCTGAGGTTGAAAAAATGTAACGTGTTCGGGCCAGGCCCTAGTCATGTATCGATACGATAGGAGCAGATGGCTTTATGGTCAACACGAAGCCAGCGCTGCTTGCTAAAGGAGGCTTCAAACAGGGTGTGATAGGAGATCAAAGAAGTAACCGTTCAACCAAGTATATTTAAGAATACTGTCTGTCGAAGTTTGCTGTTTCCATCGCAGAAATCAGCAGTCTTTAAATACAGCATATCGCTTATCTCCAGTATGAGCGATATTGCAAAACAATCTCTGTATCAACCGATAGCACACGAAACAATACAAGTATCAAACGATACTGTGAAATCAAACATAAAACAACCTAGTACCCATACCAGTTACATCCTTCCTCTTAACCCTCTTCTCATTTCCCACGATTCTCTTCTGCCCATCCTTCTTCTCTACTTCCATCTTCACTCTCCCCAATACCAACTTTTCCACCCTACTCAATGCTACCTCTATTCCATATCCCACCGCCTCCTCTCTACTAGCTCCCAATACACATCTTGCCCTGTCCACCATATCCTTCCAATCCTCAAACTCCCTCTTCACCTCCTATACCTCCTCCCTACTCATACCCCTCTCCCTTCCACTCAAAATCATATCCTCTCTCTCTCTCACCTTCCTCTCCTGCTTTTCCCTCTTCTCCTTTGTCACCTTCTTCATCCTCCACTTCTCCAAAAGTCCTTCCCCTTCTCCTTCTTCCTCTTCATCATCCTCTCATATCTCTACCTCCTCCTTCTTCCCCTCTCTTATCTTCTTCCTTTTCTCCCTCCTCTCCTCCTTCTTTCTTAGTACCTCCAGTTCTGTCACAAAGTTGCCCTTGTCCTTTACTCCTCCTCTCAACTCCACCCCTTTCTCTTTTCCCTCCTGCTCTACGTACTTGAAGTTCCTCAACCCCTTTCCCTCCGTAGTCTTTCCCCCTTCCAAATCCATATCCATGTCTTTCTCCATCTTAATCTCCTCCTCTTCCTCAATCTCCTCCTCCAATCCCTCTACAACTCCCCTCTCCCCATCCACCATCTTTTTCCACACAATCTCAAACTGCTCATTGGTCCAGCCAGTTGCAGTTTCCACCAATCCCAAAATTACCTCCTTCTCCTTCTGGCCTCTAGCCACTAGCACCACCTTTCCCTCTCCACTATCACAACCTTCTTTTGCTCCACTACCCTCTTGCCAACACCCCTACCCACACCTTTTCCAATCACTTTTCCGGGTCTACCACCCCTCCTACTTCTTGTTACAATTTTTTCCATACCTTTTTGCTGAGAAGCACATAGTCCGAGAAAATTCATAGGTGTAGGAATGCACTTGTGGAACTGGCTGGTGGTCGGAAACTTCGATCGTGTCCAATGTGTGTTGTCGTCATTTCAATTGTTAGGAAAATACCGGTTGTTGTGCTTGCGTACGAAGACTTTTTTTTTTTTTTTTTGTTTTTGTTTTTTTTGATAGATGTATTTTCTCTGTACGACATGGAGTAATTATAGCTCATGGCCACTCTACAAATCACCAACTAGCTACATTTCCATATATCAAAAACGAAACGGCTTCGGCAAACCCACCTTTGACTTGCCCGTATTACTCATGACACTCCCGCCACTTCCACCATGATCCTTCCCCCCTGCCTGACCAGAATCCCCAAAAAACTTTGACACCTCCCACTTGAAAGTATCCTCCTCTCACTCAACCATCTCCGCTTCCCTCTTCTGTCTCGCCCTACTCTCCTCATCCACCTTCCTCACCTCCATTTTATCCTTCATGAACCTCACCATCTTCCTACCGACACCCTTTACCTCTGCCTCCGTCTTCTACATCTACTCACTCAGATCCTTCAGTGCAGCCACCACCTGCTCCACCTTCAAATCCCCTACCCTCTTCCCAATATCAACTAACTTCACCTTCTCCACCTTCACCTTCTTGGCCATCCAATCCAACTTTACATTCATCTCCTCCACCACCTTTTCCCACCTCGCCACCTTCCTCCTCTGTTGCACTACCACAAAACTCTTAACTGGGCACCAATACCCCCTAACCCACGCGCCAGAGCGGTAAAGTTGCCTCATCAACTCTAAACTCCTAATGCTCACCACTACCATGGATGCCAAGGCGCCCCATTCCCTTCTCTTTTACACTTTATCCTCTCCAACCAACCATCTCACTCACTCCCAAAATCCCACTCCCGCCTCACGCAATAAAACTTCTACTCCACCAATCCCCTCTTCCCGCTACGCACCCCCTACTTGCACCATCAATGGCATCCCTTTCTTCCAAGCACTCTCAGAGTCAGATGGCCCTCCCACCCTTCTCCTCTTTTCGTCATTCACCACCTGGATGACCATATAGTTCAAACTCCCCCCCATATGCTTTCTAGAGGCCTCCCTTGGAGAACTTTCTTCCTCTAATGAGGGCGTCCTCAATTGATTCTGTCCACCCTTTCTAGCTTCCCATTCCTACTTTTCACTCTTCCAAACCCTGTTGACACCCAAGCGAAGATTCGCTTGCCTCAACTCCTCCTCAATTCTCCCTAAACATCCTTGTAAATACTGGTTCTCCCTAAGGAGATCAGTGTTCATCAGTCTCATAGCCATAAAGTAAAACTTAATGACCAAAGGACAGTTGTAGTCCGTTCAAAACCCAAAATCCAGTTTTTGGAACCAGGTGAAATTTCAACCGGTGTGGTTGTAATGGCAACCGAGCATGGGTACAACGACCTTTTTTGCTTTTTTTTCCTTTTTTTTAATAGATGTATATTCTCTTTGGGCTTTATTGGCTATAATCACTCCCTTGCCCTCTACAAATCCTAAACTAGGTCACATTTCCCTCTAACCTTCCCACTCTGTCCGGCCCATCTACCTCTGGCCGCAGACTTATCAAGCCCTCTAGCACTTGCGTGGCCCACAATCCCTCTTAGACAGATGCCACAATTCCTGGCCAACCTGTGATGAACATTAAGATCACCGGTATTTTAAATCTGATACCTAGCCCATATTACCATTTACCTCCTTCCCATACCTACTTGTCCTCGACCACCACTCAACTCTCCCCTACCAGCAGACACAAACAAGCCTCTCAGCTCTACAAACATACTCTGCCAGTGGCTCCTTGGCCAAACCACTGCACTCCCACTCGGGCCCCTCGGCCCAACCGGCACCAACCCCCCCCTCAACACCCTGAACCATCTACCCATTCCTCTCTCCATTGCCCTCAGCCCCTTTGGCATGACTACTTCTACCATCCTTTTCTTCCCTCCCTCCACCGTAACCCCATCCTTCCCCTCCCTCTCCCCCTTACCCCCCAACACCACCACCATCTGCTCCGTGCAGACCAATTCTACCAGGTCCCACTCCTCTTCTGACTCCCCCTCGCTTCCGGACTCATCAGCCCTCTTTTCCCCACACCTCTCAAACAACACCTTATTAGCCACCTCCCAGGTTGCCATCTCTGGAGCCACCGATGGCCGCCTTGCCACCCCCTGCAACGCCCCTCCAGATCCTACAGCAGGCAGCCTTACTATTACAGTACCAGCCACTGATGAAGCTACAGACGATGCCACCGGAAATACCACCTCTGACCCTACCATAGCTGTAGCTACACTCTTCTCCAACGCCACACTCTGCCCCCCCCCCTCAGCCACCTCCTTTTCTTCCTCAGCCACCTCCTCCCTCCTCCCCTGCCACTCCACCAACTGACCCGACACAATCTCACACTCCTCTTTAACTCTCCCCAACTCGCTCTCCTTCTTCTCCTCCCTCCTCTCCACTGCACGAAGCCACTTCAACAATACCAACAAGTGGTGCAGTAATCTAGAGATCTCCTTCTCCATCAAGAAGGTCCTCTCCACTACCACCAACAACGCGACCAACTTCCTTGCAACCGACCTCGCCGAAAAGGAACTGCTGTTCTTAGACACCATTGTAGACTAAATCACCTGTAGCCTGGCTGATGGAAGAAGATAAAATGTAGATAAAAGGAGAGGAAATAACCTCCTAAATTGAAGATAAAGTGAAGGTAGGATTCCTTGAAATTAAAGACTTGCAGCTATTGCGAGATAGGTAACAAGCCATCTTATTAGATAAAACCCAAAATGTGATGTCTTACTAGAGTAAAAACCTTTAAGGACTATTGTTGTTCAGGAGATGGGTAGATATGAAGACTTTTTTTTTTTTTTTTAATAGCCGTATTTTCTCTTCCCAGTACAGAGCAATTATAGCTCATAGCCACTCTACTGATCCTCAACTAACTATATTTCCATCAAAGATGAAACCCCTGTAGCAATTCCACCTTCTTCTTGCCCGTATTCCCCATAATGTTCCTGCTACTTCCACCGCCACTCTTCCCCTTTGCCTGACCAGAATCCTCAAAAAACTTTGACACCTCCTATTCAAAGGTATCCTCCTTTTCCTCAATCATGACCCCTTCCCTACTCGTTCTCGCCCTCCTCCTCTGTCTCGCCCTCCTTCCTCATCTCCACCTTACCCTTCACCAACCTTACCATCTCCCTACCAACTCCTATCACCTCCACCACCATCTTCCATATATGGTCACCCAGATCCGTCAGCGCAGCCACCATCTCCTCCACCTTCAACTCCTCCACCCTCTCCCGAATATCTACCACCTTTGCCCTCTCCATCTTCGCCTCCTTCACCATCCAATCCAAGTTCACATCCATCCCTTCTACCACTTTCTCCCAACTCACAACCTTCCTCCTCGGTTGCACGGCCACAAAATGCTTAACCGAGCGCCAATACCCCCCAACCCACATGCCGGTGCAGCAAAGCTGCCCCATCACCTCTAAACCCCTAACCCTCACCACCACCGTGGAGGCCAAGGTGTAACGGGGGCACCCATGGGAAGATGGATCCCAAGATTGCGACTACACCGAACAACTTCAAACTTATCGCCAAAAGTTCACACAAATGTAAGAGTAAAGTAATGGCAAAACTTAAGGATGTTAAGCTTGACGCTTCACTCAATTAAGGTCTCGAGAGGATTGATTGTTGGAGTAGCAGAGTTCTCGCATAGACTTTTAGGTAGTTTTATCTTATGCCAGAAACTCCCACATCAGTTTACTCCAGCCAGTCAAGCACACCCTTCTCCGCTAAGGGTGGTCCGACATGTCTCCTGGCACACCCTTCAGGCATACATGTGTCGACACACTCTAGTCAGCATTCACCTTATGCGGTTATCGTTTCCGTAGTGCATTTCTATTTTGCCCACCGGAGTGAAAACTGCTGCGCATCGGTGTCTTGCCAGTGGCTAACAGTCAAGACACCTCATGAACTAGACTATCTATGACACCCTTCCCATATGTATTGATCGCTACTTGACTCCGGAGGCTACGGTGAGCGGTTTATCTATTTACTATTTACGGGTCTCGGGCTTCCGGTGCCTTCCGCAGGGCACGGTAGTCCGGGAGTGATACAATGGGTGCTAGCCATGACCACTACCTTGGATCTACCTTACCTGTGGTAGGAATCATGCTTTTAGTGTCTCTGCACTTCCATTTCAGAGCCTATAGTGTTGGGTACACGTTCGGGCTTGGTAGGTGTAAAACTCTCCCAGTCGCCCCGGTACCACCTGGGACTACCTTCGGGACCGCCACAGTTAACACCTGTTAACTCCGCCGGTTTTGGTCCATTTTACTCCGGAAAACCTGGAGGAGGTACTCCACCTTCCACCCTATGCCCACCTATATATCCTGCGAACAGCTTACGGTCGACTGGACGGCAGTGACATATACAGTGTTGCAAGCATGTCTACAAAGATTCCTCTTTGCTAGACTGCACACAACTATACAACCATTTGCCCAGGACGTCCGGGCCTTAAGGCGGGGCCGGAGAGGTATGAGAGGAATAATGTCTTCAATTTACAGGTGCCTCGAAGCTACGTAGCTCGCCCAATAGCATCCTCCGGAACCTCAGATTCCAGTATCATACATGGCTTCGCATAACAAACATTCCAGTCATTTTTCCTGAACTCCCCATGGGACTTCGTATTGAAAGGTAGGGTAACTCAGGCCCTTGGGCAGGGTAACCTGATCCTGAGGGTAGGGTAACCTGTCCAGTGGACAAGATAACTTTTCCCTGTTACCCTGTCTATCCCGTTGCCGGAGATAGACACTTTTGACCTTTCTCCAGCTACCCGGCCTAGCTGAGCAACTGCCCCTTCAGACGTCCCTAAGTACGCTGACACCACTCCCTGGTGTATCCAGGTACCCAAGTCCCTGACCAACCAATTCTGTTCATTCTTGGAGCCCGGGCTATCGGGTCTCCGCAGGTCAAGTACTTGCTTGCCTGCCGGTTCCTACCAGTTAGCCTCCTGGCTCCCTGTATGGGTATCAGTTCCGTCTGCCATAGCTCATGTATGCTGGGTCGTTACATCACTCCCCTCTGCTCTACGGTTCATCCTGGACCGTTAGCATCGCCTCTTATTTCCACGAGTCGACCCCCCCCAGAACCTATGGTCCCTGGGCGTGGACAGATATCTTTGGTGGAAATCCCGAAAGGCTTGTAAGCCTGTCCCTTCTAGCATCTCATAGTGCTCCCATGAGTTCTCCTGAGCCCCGTAGCCATCCCATGAAACCAGGTACTGGACGAAGCGGGACGGAAACTTCGCCTTCCCTCCTGGATACTATCTCCTGTCCACAAACAGCTTCGATAACGCAACTGGACACGTTGTCTACAAGTTCCAGAGTAGGGGCTTCCTTTACCCTAACTGCTTCTGGACCCTCACGATTGTCTTCGCGCAGTGTGACCTTGAAAACCAGATGGATGCTCCATCTAGTGGGCAGGTGGAGTTCATAGGCCTGGTTACCCATCCGACATTTGACCACGAACGGCCCAAACATCCTGTGGTCCAGCTGCGCCATTGTACGCTTCGTGCGGATGTTTTTTCGGTTCCACATCACGCGGTCCACTTTCTTTGCCCACCCAGCAGCCACATCCTCCAAGGTAGTGTAATCCGGCACTGGCAACCTTTTCTGGTCATGTCATTTCCGTTTCCTGGCCTGTGCCCATTGGATCGTTTCTCGAATATCTGCCCAGGTTCCTTCCCATTCCTTAACCTAGAGCTCACTACTAGGGTGTATTCCCTGGTTATCAGACGCGATACCTGACCAGTTTGACCTTGGGTTAAACCCATAGTTGATCTCAAAAGATGACAACCTGGTGGATTCTGATGTTGAGGTGTTGGAGGCATATTCCGCCAGGGGTAACAGTGAAACCCAATCATCTTGTTGGTAGGAACAGTAACTACGCAAGTACTGCTCCTGTGTTTGATTAACCCTCTCAGTCTGCCCATCAGTCTCAGGGTGGAATGTAGTCGAAACATTTAGTTTTACTTGCAACTAGTGCATTAGACTTATCCAGAACTTGGATTGAATCGGCTACCTCGGTTGGAGATGATTGACTCTCAGAGTCCATTAAGGCACCAAACTTCCTCCAGGAATATCAAGGCAAGCTCCTTGATAGGTACCTCCGTGGTCAGGGGTATGAAATGGGCCATTTTCGAGAATCTGTCCACTATGACCCAGATCTTGTTATACCCTTCAGATTCTGGGAGCGCTACGATGAAATCCATAGAAATCGCTGTCCACGGCCGTGTAGGAACATCCATCGGTTCCAGTAGCCTGAACCTCTTGTGCCTGATGCATTTATTTCTTTGACACGCATCACATGTCCGCACATCGTCAGTGATGTACTCATCCATCTTAGGCCAATGGAAGTTAGCCCTAACCCTACCAATGGTCTTGTAAGTCCCGAAGTGTCCTGCGATTCGGGAGTCCTATTCTGCCTTCATGATTGTCTACTTCAGATTCCGACCCTTGGGAACATACCACCTGTTCTTGTACAGGAGTAAGCCCTTTTCCGTCATGAAATGTCGGTCGACCTCATTGTCACCGGCCGCTGTTGCCTTCAGGATTCTTAAGTACTCCTGGGCTTCAGTTATCGCTACCCGCAGTTGATCCAAAAGGAAGACTGGAGCCGAAATCCCTGGCACACCTGCAACACTTGTGGTCGCAAGATGTCCCGTTCCTGGCTCCCAACCCACTGTCCCGGGCGAAAAAACAACTGCGGTGGAAAATCACTCCCTCCTTCAGGGCGGTAGTCCCTACGCCGCGACAAAGCATCTGCCTTCTCAGTCAACTGTCCTTCTCGGTAAACCACCTGGAAGTTAAATGGTTGCAGGAAGTCAGCCCAGCGGTGCTGCCTTCGGTTAAGGGCCTTGGTACTATTAAAGTACTCCAAATTCTTATGATCCGTATAGATCACCAACTTGTCCGTTACTGAGCCTAGCAATTGATCCCATTCCTTGAATGCTGCCACGATGGCCGTTACTTCCTTGTTATGGACATCATAATTAATCTCCGCTGGGTGGAACTTCCTACTATGGTAGGCCACTGGATATCACCTCTCATCTTCACAGAACTGGGAGAGAACGGCTCCTAATGCAAAGTCACTAGCGTCGGTTTCCAGCCGAGTTGGCCGTTCAGGGTCAAAATGTGCTAGAATAGGTTTGGACGTGAAAGCTTCCTTCAAATGGTTGAAGGCCTGCTCACACGCAGGTCTCCATTCCCATCGGACATCCTTCCTGGTCAAGTCCGTGCGAGGTTTGACTATCATGCTGAACCTTTCTATGAACTGGCGATAGAACTTGGCAAAGCCCATAAAGCTTTAAACATCGACAACGCATGTCGGAGGTGCCCAATCCCTGATTTTCTGCACCTGCTCCGACAACATAGAGATCCCCATATTGGAGATCTTGTATCCAAGGAATTCAACCTCCTGTTGGTGGAAACTGGACTTCTTCATGCTTACACATAGTCTAGCTTTCCGCAATTTCTCGATCACATGCCTCATGATTGTGACGTGCTCTTCCATAGTTTCGGAGTAGATCAGGATGTCATCCATGTACGCGATGACTCCTTCTTCCATGAGTTCTCTATAGACCTCATTTATCATGCTTTGGAAAGTTGCCGGGGCATTACACCACCCAAACGGCATGACCGTGTATTCATACAGTCCATATATGCACCGGAAGGCCATCTTCCATTCCTCTCCTTCTGCCTTCCTCAAAAGGTAGTAGCCGTTCTTTAAGTCCAACTTAGTGAACACAATGGCTTTTCCGAACCTATCTCGCATTTCGTTCATCAACGGTACGGGATACTTACTCATCACTGTGATTTTGTTCAGCCCTTGGTAATCTATTACCAGTTCTAATGCACCACCTGGTTCTGGCACGAAGAGGATAGGGGCTGCTGCTGAGGAACTGGATCACCATAGCTCTCCCGTTCGCAGCATGTCATTGAGATATTCACGGCGTGCCTTAAGTTCCTTTTCCGATAACGGATAGATAGGCCCAAATGGAGGGTGAGTTCCGGGTTGCAACTCCATCGTATGGTCATCCTTCGAGTCCTCTGGTAATGCGTCAATCCGTTCTTGACTGAAGATATCCCCATAGTCCTTATCCTCGGGGAGTAGCTTAACCGTAATATCGGCACCTTCCTCATCGGAGAATTGCACAATTCCCAATAGGTCCACATTACTAGGGTCTTCGGCTAGTAACTCCTCATCGGTCATGAACACTAACTGCCCCTGCCCTGCCAGGCGGTTAGCCTTGCAGAAATCTGAGCACCAGGTTAGTGATCCGGTCTTCCAATCTATGTCAGGGTTATGGCCTTTCAACCAAGACATAGGTAGGTACCCATCCACTTTAGTGTCGGGCATATCTGCGACTTCAAAGTGCATCTCATGGTGGTGGTCACCTATCCACATCTCTAATGACTTGGTATAGTGTAGACCTGACCCAGGAATGTGATTACCGCTAGCGTCGCTTATTGGCATGTGTATCTTTCATCGTATACATGGTGCCTGAGTCTGCTTAACCCATCGGCTACTAAGCACCGGCCCAGTAGCTTCACTATTGAGCAGCAGGAGCGCTTCCGCGCTAACCTGTCTAGCCCCTATCTTCTAGTCTAACTTAACCCGCAGGTGGATAGACTTAGTATGACAAGGCAAGTTGTCACGCTTCTGCCTCTTCGCTTGTCTTGGTGACTTAGTCATCTTGGCTTAGTAATTCCCTTTAGTCTCTTGCCTTCCGACACAAGGGCGGCCACAACGGGTCGGTAAACGTTAAGGGGTTGGGATTCATCCTTTCTCAATAGCTAGGGTGTTTACTATCACGCCAGCATGATTTCCGGAACTGAACCCTCCTCAGGTAAACTTGGAAATAGTATCATTTATTTGATCAGGTCCAGCCTGAACCAATTCCGCTTATACTAAACATAACAATCTTTTCACGAGGTGGGCAGAAGTCCGCCATCGGACCGCTTACAAGCGAAGCAGCCTTGCTTCCCCAATGTCCAGCATCTCCTCGAGCAGGACCTCACCCAGCCTCGACGGAAAAATGTCCTATGACTTCCCCATCTGGCTAAGGAAACCCTGAACGAAATACGTATAACTAGAACAAAGAAAATAACCAGAAACCCAACAAAGGAGAGATAGCCCCGTCCACCGCGCATGGCCCGCAACATCTACCTGCCCACACCACCTGGGTGTAGTTAGTATCAGGGTCGTCTATGCGGTAGGAGGGCACTTACCCATCCCAGAAGCCACTTCCATGGCTCATATCTATCTATCCCTCAGGGGTCTATGGCCATGGGTTAATAATGTTACACCTTAAACAGAATGGATTCTTACCTATTCCGATCCGTCCGTATCAACCTCCATGATCTCAGGTGATGCCTGGCAGACTTCAAGTATCTTTGACGAGGAAGCCGGAGCTGGCACTTCAATGCGCTTCAGCCGCTTGTCTGTCCCTGTGGGCTTGCTTACTGGGGCTGACCGTTTCAACCCTGGAGCCTGTTTGTATGAACTAACGACTGGGGACATGGTGGTACACTTCCTCCAGAAGTGACCACTTTGTCCACACTTGGTGCACTGGTTGTGCTTCCTCCGACGATCGGTCAGTGTCGACGGGATTTCCTTATGCGCTATTGCATACTCAGAAGTGACCAGCTTTGCCTATTTTCCCGCATTGAAGTTAGTAGGTTTGCCAGACCTCTGGTTTGGTCTGCCCCGAACGTCTCTCCTTCTTCTTGAACCTACCCGACGTCAAGGGTCTGTCCTCCTTCTTCTCAGCGGGTTGAGACCGGGGGGCGGGGTGGGTGACGCAGTTCCTGAACCCGTTGTTGTCCTCCAGCGTGTGCCCAACCTTCCGGAGAAGATCAAGGTACTCATTCAGGTCTGTTGGATGGGGCCCCTTAAGTGCCCACACATTCCGAACCTCTTGTATGATGCCTGATCGAACCTTGTGTCGTACCTGTACTGGATCTGTATAGCTAAGCTTATACATATAATCAATTCTCTTGTCCAGGTACTCATCGATGTGATGGGGCTTCATCACAAGGTCTCGTCACTGGAGGAGGGATAGATCTCGCTCGGCCTGGTCTCCGTAGAAAATTCCTTCCAGCCGTTCTCGGAACCCTTTCCAGGTCCATAAGGGGTTGCTGTCTTTGACAGGGACGCCAGTGCACTTGGCGGCTTCCTTGTTAATGTGCTCATGCAACCCCAGATACCACACCCAGGCGGCGTCTTCAAGAAGAGGGATCACCAAGTTTACCTTATCCATGTCAGTTCACTTACAATCCGTAAAGTATTCAAATTTGACCTCTACCAAGGTCAGGAAGCTCGCGAGTTCTGTAACTTTGCCCTTGAACGGAGGGATACCACGCAGCCTCTCTGGCTTCTTCTGCCGGTGTCTTGGTGTTGGCCTAGAAGCTGAACCAGTACCCCTCAGGGCTCTCGCCAGCCCCTTGGCCCGGCGATCCCACCGTCGTTTCTTCTTATTGCTCCAGTCATCCTTGCGAGCACCAAGGAAAGGGGTCAAATCCGGGAGAGAATCTCCATTGTCGTCATCATCTGAGCTGTCATGGTCAGAGTCCCCTGGATCTCCGCCTGCTCCCACCGTACCAATCCCATGTGGGGCATTTCTGTCCCCACTACCTCCGGTGTTCCTGCCTTGGGATTCACAGGGTCTATCGTACCAATCAAACTGTTCCCCCTGGCCCTCCTGGTTACCATCCTCTGAGGGGTTAGCCCCTGATGGTCCTGATGCCGGTGGTGGAACAGGGCATCGCCCACTCTCAGGAGTTGGGTTGGGCGCCGTCAGTGTTATCCGCAGAAAAGACTGCAACTCTGGACAACTCAAGGGTTGCATCGGGGGGCCAGCATGCCTCCATGATCCACAGTACCCACATGTCGGTCGTCCGTCTCATTCTTTCTGCCTCCTTCTATGCCTCACCGGGGTCCGTGGTCCCTTCCTACACCCATAGGAGTGGTAATGAATCCACCCCATCCGGGTTTCTTCCGACTTACAGCCCAATAGACAGAACTCGCCTTGGCTCTCCGAATCGCCACTTGTGATGCTGGGGAGACTGGCGGGAACACTTAGCTTCAAGGGTGTGGTGGGGACGACCGGTGCCCAAGGAACGGAGCGAGCAGCTGTCCCAGGTCCGGGGATTGGAGTCCCTCATTTGGGAGCCATGGGTGTTCTCTCCTACTGGCGTCTTACCTGTTCGAAGAATCCCGGTGACGCTGCGTGCACTGGCCAGAACCCTGGGGTAGCCCATACCGCTGGTGGGAATGCTGTGGCGGGTACGGTATCTGGGGTGGGCAACGAAACTGGCAGAGGTATGGGTCTTGGGGCAGCGATGGGAGGTACGGGAGTTGCAACTAAAGGTGCTCCAGGGGAACTGTTTGGAGCCAGGGTCGGACAAGGAGGAGGGTCAGGTGTATCTGGTGCCGTGATACCCTTCGGTTTGGACATCCTTTTCCTTCCTCGACGTATATCAGTTGGCCCGACCATTGGGCTGCGCGACCTACTGCGGGCGATTGAGGGGGGAACCGACAGGGAGCCTGTAGATGCTCTTGAAAAGGAGGGGGTATAACTCTAGCCCTCACCTTTCAGGCTTTCCAACATCCGTATACCGATTGGACTCAAGTACGCCCTCCACTGATCGTCTCTGGCTCTCATGGCCAACTCCATGCCAAAATTCTCAGGCTTGGTATGGACGAGCGGGAGTGGCGGCGCGGCCTCTAACATCAGTACATCATTCTCAGCATCATTACTATACCCTTCCTCAAAAGCCTTTTCCAAGACTGCCATCCGCGTCTTCAAGGCCTGCTGATCCCTTATCATCCGCAGGTATGCCTCCTGCTGTACATTCATCCATTCCACCTCTGCCGTAGTGATCTGTGTTCCGAACACCTGCTCCTACTGGTTGTTCCAGTTCTTCAGTTCCCGCTGCGCTTCCGAAATAGACTTCGCTACT
>PYWC01000001.1:3326192-3355050 GCA_003182015.1 Tuber magnatum | reverse complement strand
TGGATGGGTGATTGGATCCCCATCCGGCCCGGGGGTCTCCTGGACAGCCCCAGTGGTGCAATCATCCTATCCCCCGGGGGCAATGGAGGTGGACGTGTTGGACCTTTGGATTGATGGCCGCCCGGGACAGACTGAGCGATTCCGGTCTACATCTATCCCCCGTTTCTTCTATCGTAAGGCCCCCTTGGCCCAAGAGTTGATAGGGACTTGCTAGCAGTATCGGCGTGCAGTTACCAACCTTTCCCTTCACGGTTCATGAGTCGACATGCGCTTTCTCCCAATCGTCGACGGAGGCCATGTTTTCCTACTCACAGGTTCTGGTCCAGGGCGCCCCTAAACCGGATAGTGTTTCTTGTATGATCGTTCGGGTTCACAAAGAGTTAGATTGGTTCTCGACTTTCCGACGCAAAAATATCATGCTTTGTCCAAGAGTGAACAGATTTCCTTATGGCGGGCGGCAAATATGGCTAAACGGCCCACGAAATAAATCGCAGCAACAATCTGGAGTTCTTCGGGCGGCACAGACGTTAATCCTGGACTCATGCAAAGTTGGC
This sequence comes from Tuber magnatum, assembly GCA_003182015.1. Taxonomy (NCBI): domain Eukaryota; kingdom Fungi; phylum Ascomycota; class Pezizomycetes; order Pezizales; family Tuberaceae; genus Tuber; species Tuber magnatum. The sequence goes on along the minus strand of PYWC01000001.1, from coordinate 3,354,496 downwards.
GTGTCCCCGCAACCAAGATCTTATAATTGTTACTTTGCACTTCGGGGTGGCACTGTACTGTACATATCTTTGCAGTACCCTACAGTTGCAGGGGTTTAAAGCTCCCGCAATTCCTGGAGAAAACCGCCGGATCGCCCTTCGGGCATGCGGTTAGGAGATGCGTTGGCATAGGGCTTGTGGCTTCTAGGTGCGCTGGTTAGGCCCGAGATAGTGATTTGTTCCTTTCGCATCTTATGCCGGTAGGCACAGAATATGGGCTTTTGATACCCCTTACTATCAGGCATCAGGCATCAAGTATTTGGTTTAGTTTGTTGTCCGAATTTTATGTAGGTTGGCATAGGGCATTAGTTTTAGTGATTTTTCATCGTTCTGGATAGCTTGGGGTCATGGAAGATCAGGGAGGATCATGATGTTTTTTGGGGAAGTGTTTCTTTAGGGTCCGTTGTATTTTATCTATACGGAGATATTCAAATTAGTGCCCCCGCAGACAACACTTGTTGAGGCCGAGAACTCTGAGAGCCCTAATGTCTTCGTAAACCGCAGGGAGGAATGGAGGGAAAGCCGAAAGCAAGAACGATTTTAGCAGGTAAAAGAGGGAGGAAACCGTCGACGAGCGAGAGGGAGTTTTTGGTCCATGACAGGAGAGTGTTCTGAATGGGGTAAAAAAGAGCGGACCGATTTGGTGGTGATGGTAGGACATTGGTAGAAGTGCGGTGGGGATGAAGAAGACACTTAGTTGGAATGGAGATATGGGGGGTAGAAAGAGAGGAGGAACGCAACATCCAGTTGTCTCGGCGAGTTTACGAACGGCTGAGGGATCGCGCTGTCATACAGAAAGTAGAAGAAACGAAAACCCAGGAGAGCTCAAACCCGCTAAGAAAGACGCGGTACAGTCGCAGCTTGCTTGAAGCTTTCCCCGGATTCGTTGGTTCCAGAGTTGGGTGGGCTCCCCAAAACCCCAAATTTAGCAAACGTTAAAGTCAGGCTATCTGGCTTTCCTACCGGTGGACAAAGCTGACTTTCCGGAATGCCGGGGGGAGGCCGTGCTGCACCAGTCCTGCAACGCTCTCTACCGCATTGACTGAGAAAGCGCCCACTTGGTCGCATAGGCCCTATTGCGGTGGCTGGAGGGATCGCATGGAAATTGGCTCGGAAGATATATGCGGCTGCTTGCGTGGGGTCTCGGCGGTTTACACTGCACGTTCGGGTTCACGACAACGATGATGGGGAAGGCGAAGATGGGATTTCCCCATAGAGTCTAGTCTTTTAAACGGTCAGCTCTCTCCCCTTTCCTTGTTGTCAATTTCGAGGACGAGACAAGAGACACCTGAGGGACAGGCCATGAGGATGCGGTGACAAGAAACAAGAAAGGCTGTGAGTGGACAAAAAAGGGCAGCGGGAATCACCGGATTTCTGGGGAACGCAATGGGGAACAATCGATCCCCATCGCTCCGACACTCTCCAGAATCCCTTTCCCTTACCGGTACCCGTATGCCCCCATCGTTCCCTTCCATCCCGTGGAGGGGTCGGTTCGGAGGAAACCGTCCGCTGGGAATCCACATCTAGCAACGGACGCCATTAGTATCAATTCCTTCGCCCCTCTCATTCAGGCACCCACAGCCCACTATCCCCCCCTCCCCCTTCAGGGGTCCGTAACGCTGTTGGTGTGATACCGTGGTGTACAGTACTCGCATTCATAGTTGGGGAACTCGCTGCAAAACCCTAACCCCACTAAAATTAGAAGACAGAGTGTGTGCGTGTGTTCCGGCGTCAAGGATAAAGGACAGCGGCAGATGCAGAATAGATATCTGTACGCTCCATCGTATAAGGATTCCAGGAAGCGCAGCACATTTGCCCTCACAACGATGCCAAAAGCAAAATTCCACGGCCGTTAGCGGTTCATGCTGCCCATCCATGCAAAGCCGCCCTCCATTCATCGTAAGCAGGTTTAGGATTGGATTTGTTCTTGCAGCAAAGTGTTGTTTGCCTACCGAGTTATCAGACCAACCGACGTGCTTCCATGAACACGCAACGAGGGTACATTGTTTGAAGTTTGAACACCGTACATGTGAACTCTCTACAGGCCCCACAGGACTCCAGGTGCTCACTCATTTGCAGGGTCCGTTCCATGCTCGGAAAGCCCTAGCAGGAGAACACAACGCCCGGCACGATGAAAATTCTGAACGGCCGAACAAGCAGACAACCCCCTTATAAAGTATGACAGTACCGCCTCTTGGAGAAGGGAACTTTTCATTAATGAGCATTGGCTACCATGCCTACCGGCACAGCTAGTACGGTATCCCACAATGGCCCCACTTGGGAGCGAAGCAGTACCTCCGTCCACTGTGCCCCTACACGGTCAAGTTAGCTTGCGGTCTTGAGCTATTCTTTTCCCCGGATGGTTATCTATTTGCGTATTTCGCTCCTAGCCTGATATTCCAGCACTCGGTATTCCTCCCTGATCGCTAACTTGGTAACTTACGGTCACCGGTTATAGAAACACTACGTGACCAGACTGACAGGGACAACGTTACTGTGCCAGGACTTCCATGTCTACAAAGGTTGAGCCATCGCTGGTGAGCTAGCGCCTCCCTCCTCCTGGTTGAAGCGAGCCCCCTGGGGTGGGAGCAATTCTCGGAAGGGATAAAGGGGGCCTCCAAGGGAGCGATGCTGACGCCTGGGCGCCCTAGCCCCACGAAATCTACACGACATTGGTCATGCCTGCCATGGCTAGGGCCGGGATTCGTTCGCATCGGCATTCCAGCCCGCTTTCCCACAAAATATCGACCCGAATTCGGGACCACTACAGTGATCATCCGAGACTGCCACAACGCGCGGGCAATCATTACCGGGAAGCACCAAATCCGGGACGAAGTTGGGAGTTATTTCCGCAGAAACATAGGCATGTCCCCTATCAAACTCATGAAGGAGGATATCGAGAGGTATCTAGAAATGAGACCGGATAGGAACTCAGAGGCTGACACTAACTTATAGATGGGTCATCACTAGCCGATACTCTGAGAATTATTCCAACCACTATCCGTGAAATTATGAAAGTGTCTATCCAGATTGGGTTTTTGGGGTTCCAGATTGACATTGGTGTTTATGTTCCTCTTGGTTTCCCTTGTTTTAGACGCGATCCTGGGCTATATGACGATGCATTTGAGAGCACTATATAAGATGACCAATTGACTCAGTTTACAGGATTCCGGTAGCACAGCATTGACCCGACAGAGGAGAGAGTAATAGAAGCAAATCGAAACTTAGAATGGGGGCACCCAATCTAAACTTCGCACTCCGAAGCCCGGTCAAAAGCAGGGGGACTGTGCCATGTATTAGCGGTGGAAGTAGGTGCTAAAACAAACTATGACTGGGCCCAGTGTTTCGCCGTCCCCCCCGCCCCCCGCAATCCTTCGGTGTTCGGAAAACTCATATACGTGCTGGATTTGGATAGCCCAAACGTGGGATACTGGAGGTGGGGCCGGTTGGCAGTAGATGCCGATTATGTATAGCAGATTTGTGCTAGAATCCCCTCGGGTTTAGTGCTGTGGAGATTTCTCACCCTTCATCATGCCATCATTTCTCTCCCATGTTCCTCCACCCGCACTCCCCATAAAAGGTTCCGTATCTCTCCTTTCCGTTCGGATCCGTTACCCTCACACAAAATATCTATGAATTTCATCACTTGCAGGATGAGACCAATCTCTATTCATTGTCCTGTCACCCGCTTTGCTACTCCTAAATAGAAGTGAATATACCGGTGCTCAGACACTTGTCCCACAAACTCCACTGTAGTAACTACGGACCTCGATTCTCACAATACCCCTTGGCGGAAGTTTGTCGGGCTCCATTTTAGGACATGACACGAGTAACCAACAAGCACCAACAACCCATCCCACCATACGTTCCACTCTCCAAGAGCGTTTTGTAGAACACCCCGACTCGTGAACCGCACCCCACTGCGCCATAGCCGTAATCTGCCACACCTATCCAAACCCCAACCCCACCCGGAAGCGTTCACCACCTTCCGGTACCACGCATTGGGCAAACACCACCTCTTCAGTACGCCTCCCATTACTGGGATCCCTCGCCAGGAAGGAGACGACAGAAGTCACCAAACGCCCCAGCATACAGTACCCCTCCGACGAGATGCAAATCACCGGCCGACATTCCTCCGCGCGAGCAAAGCGTTAACTCATTCTGGGTAGACCTTTTCATGATTGGCATCACGATGTTCGGGGATTTACGGCGCAGGCAAGCTAAAGGTCGGTCATCGAATGGAACAATAATCCCTGCACAAATTGCGGAGTTGGCATCACGAGTGAGAGTGCATGATGCAGACCAGGCTGGCCGACGGGAGGCTCTAAGGGGAACATATGTAGATGGGTACAAATATTAATCGGAGTTTTGAGATGGGGGAACACCTCGTAGTTGGTATTGTGGGTGGCGGTGAGCCGCTAGCTTCTGCGAGAGACAACTACCCGGGAGGCCCCCCCCCAGCGATAGCTTTCTTTTGGATGGCAGACGCAGCATTGCAGTTTTGCTTGTGCTTGTTTGTGATACGGATGGTGGTTTGTAAGTTTTAAATTCATATATCCTCGCTTTTTGTGTTATATCGTCGGATAGAGCTCCCGCGTTCTCTGCTGTCTTTCTCCAGTATTGCGCTCGGGATAGTGGGTCACTTCGCTCCCGCGCAAAATTATATTTCCCATTGTCTCTCCTTTCAGTGGCGGAAATTTTTTTTTCTTTTTCTTTTTGTTTACCGCCCCCCAAGATTGCACGTACCTGTTGGTCCCCCTTGCTTCGAAATTTGTCGTTATTGTCCACTCTTTGGACATCGGGTTTGCTCGTTTTTAGGGCCTAATTTCATAAAATCTGCACTCGCACGCTACATGATCACACTGCATCACATACGGTGCCAGTAGTCCCAATCTTTTCCAATCCGGCATCCCAGAGTCCGATATAGTTCATCGGAAAACCCTTATTCCAGCTTTGGATCGCAAAGAAAACCCCGCTGACAACAGCGGTGAATGCACGGTCCGGACGCGCAGGCACCCGCAGGGAGGGACCGTTTGCACAGCTAGCTGGACCGGAAGTGGAACTGGGGGTAGTGCAATACCAGCCACGCATTTCCAGGGGTCCCGGTTGATTGGAATAATTCAAGAAGGGGAGGGTAGGGAAAAAGCGGTCCAAAGGACCAATGGAGACCAAAGGGCCGAAGAAGCACAGACCTGGTGATTTCCTTGATTCCTCGTAGCAGGCAACGCTGATGACAGGAGGGAGTGAGTATCTTTCCGGTCTCTACAGCTGACGACCCTAGTGGGGAGGTGGGTGAGCGACTTCGATCTCAGGATATGCGACATCCCACAAGCCAGTATAGCTACAAGTTTGGTCTATAGGGTGGGATTGTGGGGTAGGTTTCCGCTGTTTTACCAAGTAATCACTCCCCGTAATTAGGAAGGGGAAAAGCAGGGTCAGGAAAATAGAAGAGTAGGAGCTCAGAGACCATTGGATGAACAAAATTTCCCACAGTAATAGATCGGAGCGGTTTCCAGATCCCGGTGCTGAAAACGATGCTGGCGAATGTATTGATATGAGAAGTTGCACCTAACCATTCAGGTTAACCCGAGTATTGAGAATCGCCGGACGCCGCTATCATACGCTGCTGAATCTGGACATGACGGTGGTAAAACTACTCCTGGGACAATCGGGTATCCATCCCGATTTGTCAGATGAGAATTACCAGACCCCACTATCACACGCTGCCGAATCTGGATATGAGGATGTGGTGAAGCTACTGCTCGTGCGAGAGGATGTCAACCCCAATTCGTCCAATGTGCTTGGCCGGACACCACTATCCCATGCTGCCAAATCTGGACACGAGTGCATGGTGAGGCAACTTCTAGCTCGGGGGGATGTTAATCCAGATTTGCCGGTTGCGGATGGCCGGACACTACTGTCATATGCTGCCGGATCCGGACGTAGGGGGATTGTAAAGCTATTCCTGGAGCGAGGGGATGTCAATCCGAATTCGTCGGATATGGACGGCAGGGCACCGCTATCATATGCTACCAATTCTGGACGCAGGGGTGTAGTAAAGCTACTCCTTGATCGACCAGATGTTAGCCCCGACTTGTCGAGTAAGTATGGCCGGACACCCCTATCATATGCTGCCGGATCTGGGTGTGAGGAGGTGGTGAAGCTGCTCCTGCAGCGAGAGGATGTTAAACCCGATTCGTCAAATAAGGATGGCCAGACGCTGCAATTATATTCTGCCAGATTTGGACATGAGGACACTGTGAAGGTATCCCTGGAGCGAGAGGATGTTAATCCCAATTCACCGGATTGGTGTAATCAGACGCCACTATCATATGCTGCCGAATCTGGGCATGGGTGTGTGGTTAGGTGGCTCCTGGAGCGTGAGGATGTTAATCCCGATTTCCCGGATAAGTTTGGCCGGACGCCCTTATCACATGCTGCCGGATCCATGCACGAGGGCACCGCAAAGCTATTACTGGAGCGAGGGGATGTAAATCCCAATTCACCGGATGATATTCGCCGGACACCACTATCATATGCTTCCGAATCTGGGAATGAGTCTGCGGTTAGGCTGCTTCTGGAGCTTGGGGATATTGATCCCGATTCATCAAAAAAGGATGGCCGGACACCGCTAGCATATGCTGCCAGATTTGGACATGAGGGCGTGGGAAAGATACTCCTTGGGCGACGCGATGCCAATCCCGACCGGCCGGATGGGGATCGCCGGACACCACTATCATATGCTGCCGAATATGGACATGAGGGTCTAGTGAATCTACGAGTACTCCTTGAGCAGGTGAATGTTAATCCCAATTCGTCGGATAAGAATGGCTGGACACCACTATCCTACGCTGCCAGATTTGGGCGTGAGGGCGTGGCGGGGATGCTCCTAGAGCGAGATGATGTCAATCCCGATTCGCCGGATAAGTATGGCCGGACACCACTACTACATGCCGCCAAATCCGGGCATGGGGGCGTCGTGAGGATACTCCTGGCGCGAGGCGATCTCAATCCCAATTCGTCGTATCAACATGGCTGGACACCACTATTTTATGCTGCCGGAAATGGATATGGGGGCGTGGTGAAGCTACTCCTTGCACACAAGGATGTTGACCCCTATCGCCTGGTTGAGAACGGCTTGACACCACTATCGCATGCCAAACGGCGCAGCGTGGTGAGACTGTTATCAGAACTAAGGACCTTCTGAATCGCGAAACGGTGGCGTGACCCAGCAAATGCCCACCCCTGCCCTGAGTGCACAAGAAGAAGCGGAATTAGGTCCGGTATCACAACAAGGCGTCATTCCCGACACGAGACCCGATATCATGGAAGCCATTCCCCTTTCTTGCTCCGACGAACCTACATCGAATCAACTTGAAGCACCCCCCTCAGCATCCGTTCTCACTCCCATCCCCACATCCGACACCCCCCCCCCCCAGACCCGGTTGTCCCAAAGCCTCCAGGGCTACTGGGGCGTTGCTTCCGTGCCATCCGACTTTTCCTGTGCGGCTCTAAGCGCAAGGAATTCCCTTCATCATAACATCCTCGCGAATACCTATCATCCGTATTGATGACTATCCCAGCCTTATCCAAATTCTTGCACCAACATACTCACCTACTTCCGCAACCTACCCCTCTACATCTCCGCCTACCGGGAAATATAGTCCACAGGCAGCCCATGAATCGGTTCCACGCCTTTGATGTATCAATCCCCTTGTCCTCACTTCGTCACCGTCGAAGACTTGAGCTCTGAACCACTATAACCAGAACGGGAATACACTTCAGGGGCTTGTTTCCTACGGGTTACTTTCAATTCCTCGTTTGGGTTCCTTTCTCCCGCCATTTGTTTGTCTTGTCTTGGCTTTCGCCTTGCGCTAGTGGGAGCAAGTTACATCAGGATTCTATCTATGATAGTGTTTTTTCTTTCGTTCTCTTTTTCTTTTTCCCTAGCCGAGACCTCTTTTAGAGTGTGTACGGGTGGGGGTAACTTATATTTTGTCGTTTCGGTGTTAGGGGTGGCCGTGGAATGTTTAACTCATGATATTGCCCATAGTGTTTTTCTTTTCTTTTCTTTTTTCTAGAGATATGGTATCCAGTTCCGTCAATTATGGGTTAGATTTGCGGCGCTTTAGTTGAGCTACTTGTATATTATCTGTATGTCACCAGCGTCCGTTTCTATTTAAACCTTCTCGATACCTAGCGCTACATCATAATTGAGCCTTCGTACTCCAGTACGACCCACAAATTGTTCATGACAACCCATACTCTGTACCATATATTCTCCATAGACTCAAACATCCAGTATTGTATGATGAAACTTCTAGAGACGGGGGACGAATTACGAGCAAATAAAGGGAAGGACACAAGCAGTAATGGGTACGAATTGAAAAAGAGCAACTTTTTTCGGGGCTCCGAGTGAGCGTCGGTGATTTTCAACATCTACCAACGCCCTTCTTAGTCTCCACCCTCAACTCTGATACTTTCCCCGTTGCCGCTGCTCCAATCACACAGATCTTCGCCGTGGATCCCGTGGCTATTGCAACTACTACCAAAAGTGCCGACTGTCGTCAACACCGGCGTCACAATCCTTGCCTCATTCGCTGCCCTCCTATCTTATTTAAGCGCTATCGTCGTGACTAGCTGGGGTCGCTCGCTTCTCATTAACCATGAGCAAAGGGCGGTCGAGAACTTTTCGCTCCTCTGGCACGCGTCGGCACAGGTATTATGACGGGGTAGATCCCAGACGAACCCTCTCCCCTTTTCTGCAATCCTCGAGGCTAGTGACGCATGCGCAACACTCCAAGCAGAAGGAACGCCACCGACCCGGGAATGCGGGAATCTGGATGAAAATCAGAACCAGAACCGATGAATTTCAAGGGGATTTGCCTGGGGCCACGTACCCTGTAAGGATTCTGAGAGAAGACTCTTGAGATATCCATAGTGACAACATTTGTTACGCCCCGCATTTGATAATTTGTCGTATAATGCGTGGGTGGCGGTGGGGGGATTGGAGGAGTTGGGGTGGTGCGATGGCGGTGGCGGTGGCGGTGGCAGGACTTTGTTAGGGGTGTAAGTGGGAGGCTGAGGGAAAAGTTGCCAAAGTGAAATGTGAGGGGACGAGGGGGGGTTTGATTGATTGATTTTTGATTTCACTGATAGATTCATTGTTTAAGGTACAAAAACTCACATGCAGCAAACTAAGCTATGGCATAATAAAACGTATAAAACAACCAACAAAAACAAAATAAAACAAACCCCAGCCCAACCCCCCCTTTTCCGGGAAATATTTCCCCCAATGCATACCCAGGGGTGACTGATAGGTGTAGATGGTACCAACCATGTGAGCCCGGGCCAGAGGCAATAAGCACAGAGGCTTCAGGTGGTGTGTAGGCAACCAGATAGCGAAAAAGGAGAGAGAGGCGACAAGGCCAAGAGCCAAAACCAACAGAGAGGGGAAGCAGAGAGGATGCCAGCTGGGAGGGAGGAGGTACAAGACAACTTGTAGAGAAGGGTCAAGGTGACCAGGGGGATCTAGAATCGTGTGCATGTCCGAAGCTGTATTCCCGGCTGGCAGACCCAGGAAACCTGACAGAAGAATGTTTTCGCATGCCAGTTAAGAGGCAAAAGAGCGAAGGAGATTGAGGGGTGGTTTGCGACCATAGGAAACTGCCTAAGTGATGACTCAGAGGGTGACTGTGGAGATGAGTAACCCCATAAGAGGGAAGATAGGAGTAGGGCGAGAAGGCAGCAGGATGCTTCTGGACAGTACCTTCAGGCTGGCGGGGGGAGGAAAGGTGTCAGGAGTAGCAAACAAAAGCTGTTTCCCTCACGATAAAAACTCCTGGCATTGAGATTTCAATTGTGAGGAAAATGGAGGTTGCGAAGCATGAGGGGACGAGGGGGGGAAAGGTGTGTAATGTAGCCAGCAGTTATCTTGGCAAGTTTACAAATATATGGGGAATTAAGGTCTATCGTGCCAAAAAACTACAGCAGTGGTCCAAGAGGGCTTATCTGCTACGAAAAGCACAGTGTGGTTGCTAATTTCTTGAAGCTTTCTCCTTGTATTCGTCGGTTCCGGAATTGGGTGGGCTCACCCGAACCCAAAATTTCGCAGTTATTAGTACTGGAGATCACGCTCTAGCAATGGCAGCGGTGTATAGGGGAGATTGGTGAAAATGGGGGATGTGCAAAGTCTATTCGGTGCTTATCTGGAGGTTTGGGAGGAAGCATGGAACAGGTAGCCTGGACATTAGTAAGGGTATCATAGATCTGAATAAGTTACTAGTTAAAAGAAACACCCGGTAGAGCACGGCACCTGGCCAGCATGTGTTGTCTTGCTACTAGTTTGGGTTACTCGGCGTTCATTAGTGGGAGGACCCCTTCTCTCTAGGAGGTGGTACTGTGCTACTTTTAAGAAGGTTGCTTACTTGTTATAGCTGTTCAGATGGAATATTACTGGGGCACCGTCTCCTTCTTCCAGAACCCGGGAAGGCTGGGATTGGTGCTGCAACTCGTGCTTGATCCTGCCGGAGAAGTCCCGACCCGCTACATTCTTGTCGATGCTGATTCATAACTTGTTCCCGCTCGATAACTTCCACCCCGGACCGAACCAACGTGATTTGCCATGCCGACAGCCGTAGACTGTGAATATACTCCGCCGCGTACGATGGAGTTGGATATTCCAGAGTGGAGGTTGAAATAGAGCTATCAGCCCCTGCGGAGTGTGAAACTCCGGAGCTTCCGGATCGAGATCAAGCTTCGGGACGTTGCCGCCATGGGACAAGCAATCCGGGCGGCTGCCATCTCCCTCACGTGCCGGAATGATATTCGGAGCGGTAGCCGGGCCAATGTTGGCAGCTGTTCGGGCTCACCTAGATTTCCTATCGGGCACAAGTGGAATGGGGGTGAATTGATTACAGAGCGGGAAAAAGCCGTGGGGGCGTTAGAGCACCTGTAAGGACTTTGGAGCGGAGACTCTTGAACGTGGACTAGGGGTGGAGGGGGTGCTTAAGAAGTTGATCATCCTTGGTTGGCTGCCACATGGTCGTCATCGTCTTACTCGTGCGCGCCCTAACGCCACTACCCGTCCCTACAACCTAGCCATGTGGCCAACATGGGGTGGTGGCCGACTGCCGGTGTTGAGAACAAAGAGGCATTACAAGATCACGTTTTTTTCACTGGGGTAGGCGAGAGGGCATAGGACTTTGCCCATTGGTATTAATTTACGAGTATGATATCATATAGGTTGCACTCCTGGCTAATCATACATGAGCTTCGCTGCTCCCAACCCGACACTGAAGTGGAAGAGAGCTCGTATGAATACTAATATGAGTATTGCTGCTTCGCTACGCTTGATAAAATTCTGAAGAATTTAAATCCCAGTCATTACTGGGGTGCTGCCCATGCCCACTCGCCTTCTGCGGCACACCGGAGCTGTGTGCTCTGCGACTGGTATCCGTTCACAATGTATCGGTAAGGCTTTTAAACAGGTTAAAGGAAACACTTCCCATAATGCACGCTCATACCCTGAGCGAGACATAAGGCCTTCTAAATACCGAGAATTTCCCTGATACTGTAGTATACTTCAGTCATCCGTCCCTGTGAAAAGATTGAACAAAAAAAGTATGATACCTGCCGAACTCACGGGTAGCAAGCTATCCCCTGGTTCACTGAGACGTGGGCGAAATCTCTCTCATGCATTAGCGTACATGGTTTAACCAAATGTAGGTAGCCGGTCATGTGACATCAAACTACACCTCCTCCCCGCTGAACCTTAGCTTGAGTGCTAGTAGAGATACTATTAGCCTGAGCCTGATTCCTTGATACTAGCAATAATGTCAGTCAAATGATCCCGTAAACCTCTTTCTACATGTCCTTCAAATATTCAACCTCCGGCAAAAAAGATAAAGCGTACAATCCAAAGAAAGTCTCTGAATGTGATTGGAACTACCAAACTGATTCTGCATGATCCTGCAGCCTTTAAGCCACTCGAAGGTGCAGAACATGCTACGGAGTCAAGAGTGCCTGGAGCAACAAGCTTGACACCGGCAGTGATTTTTGGTCTGTTTTGGGATGACTGTATAATTCAGCAACTCGTTTGTGCAACCAATACATATGCGAAAGAGAAAAATGCTACCAAGCAGCAATGGCGGTGTGAGTTCTCAGTTCAGGAGTTGTGCATATTCCTAGGAATCACGATTCTGATGGGTATTACTCAGTTGGGTCGGGTGAGGAGATACTGGTCTGATTGCATTCTTTGTGCTTGCAGCTCTATGAGCTACCACCGGTACTGCCAAGTAAAGAGCTTTATCCACATCTCGATACCAGAAGATACTACTGGCTTATTACAAGGGGAATGGTGGAAAAAGCTGGAACCGCTTAGTACGTATTTGTGACATAAGAGTCAGATGCTGCTTCAGCCTGGTACCCATCTCTCAATTGATAAGATGATGGTATCATTTACTGGTCAAAGTGTTCAAAATATGATATCTCATTCCTGTACAGTGGTGTGACTGTGTCAGTCATGTGACACAGCCACATGACCTATTGTTATGATAGAAGGTTCTAGCAGGTTAGATAGATTTCCTTGGTATAAGTCAGTGTTCGCGTAATGATAGAAGGGTATAAATAGGGGTATATTTTTCCTTTCAGTTAGAAGAGCACGCAAGCTTGGATTAATCTAGGAGTCTTAAAGATATATCTTGTTCACCAGGTCTACTCCACTATTACAGGTACAAGTGACTTGGATACAAATATTCTCAGGTTATGAGCCCGGGTTTGTAAGATCTTCGGCAAACCTGAACATCATATACCCCAAGGCCATAAGTGCACTCCTAAGCGAGCGTATACCGTTAATCCTCCCGTCAACCTCTTCCTTCAACAAAACCAACCTGGCCCGCCTGTACTTTGATGCATTAGACTGGTGGACGTGTCCTCACTGTAATAAAATACGTTCTCTTTCAGCTAATTATCTTCTCCCTTCCTGTTGTGAAAAATACTACGATAAGGTACGCCGTGACGCAATCAAGACCTTAAGTGAGATAAACGGTTGGCGATTTTATTCACGAAGAAACCGACCCCTTCTACAAAACGGACGAGCGGAAACAATGGTAATCGGATCCATACCACGATAAAACAATATGTCGAACGATACCGAAACCGTCTTCAAGCTATCCATAACTGACTACCCCAAACTACAAGGACAAGAGATCTACCAGACTTGGGCGCAAGCCTGGCTGGTTGCCTTCGAAGTCCTGGGACTGTCAGAGGTAGTACTTGAAACGGAAAAGAAGTCTGAGATCTCTACAATCGGAGCATCAGAAGATGCTACAAAAGTCACAACGGGGAAGAAAAAGGACACTAAAGCTAGATTCTACCTCTACCAAGCAGTAAACTCCATCTACCATGCCGACATCTCTGCCAAAGGTTCGGCAGCAGAGGTCTGGCAAGCGTTCAAAGACCGATTGGACAAAGAAACTCCCGCTACCAACATGATGCTACTTGAAGCCATCTGGAAAATCAAACTTGTCTCCACCCAATCCATCTCTGACCATGCTACAAAGTTCAAAACTGCATGGAACCGACTTGCCCAACGATGTTCATCCGCTGATCATGAAACAACCAACGAATTCCGAACCGCGATGTGAGTACGGACACAAGCAGAAGAAGTCAAGGGCACTGTCTTCATGCTATCCATCAACGAGTTGCACCCTGATCTATGTGAGATCTTGTCAGCAAGAAAGACAACCAGATACGTGGACGTTCAGGATTACTTTCTAAGTAGGGCAGCAGAAAAAGGAGAAGGTAAAGAGGAGGAAAAAGTACTGTTGGTACCTTACAAGAACAAGAAACAGATGTATTGCACATGGTGTGCAGCAAGAGGTAGGAAAAGCAATACCTGCAATACCAACAAATGTCGAAGTCTTTCTAGGGAAAAAGCCAAAAAGAAGAAATGGGACAACAAGCTGAACACCGCAGCCGTTACCGACGCTACGGTCACGGTTCTTATAGCGAAAGCCAGGGAAACTCCTACACCAGAGGAAGAGGTTGTCTGCAGTATGACAATCGAGGAAGTCTCAATGGAATGGTTATGTGATTCTGGGGCATCGAAGCACATCTTGCTCAATTCAGGTGACTTCCAAAGTCTTACGCCTTCCTCCGAAAAGATAGTAACAGCAGACAGTAGAATTCACCAGGCAACTGCATCCAGAGGTGCTTACCTCCATGCGCGCCTGTTGGATGGACCCAAACACACAGTTATCCTCAAACGAGTACTGTATGTACCCACGTTTCGATACTCATTGGTATCTGAATCCCGATTGGAGGATGTTGGAGTAAAGGTTACGGTAGAAAAAGGAAGGATGATGTTTGAGAAGTAAGGGAGGATTTTCATGATTGCAGGTAAGAAAAATGGGTGGTGGTATGTTAGGATAAGTAATGAGAAGTTTTTTGTTTCTGTTTACGAAGAACGGCACCAAGCCCTTGGACATCCCAGTGTGATTAAGGACTGTTACAAGGACGCTACCCCTATCGCTCCTCCATCAGACTTTCACTGTACGACATGCAATTGGAACAAAACCATGCATGTAAAACCAAAGTCAAAGGACATCGAAACCAAGTCAGCTTTCAACAAAGTCCATTCCGATCTTAGTTGTCAAATGTCCACATCTATACTGGGAAATAATCTCTACTACATGACGTTTATAGATGATTATACCGGATTTTGTTGGATTTACCTACTAAAGGCAAAGGACTGAGCAGAAATTGCCATAAGACACTTCTGGGAAATGGTACTTACTCAATTCGGTAAACGAGTCAAGCGATTACATAGCAACCAAGGAACCGAATACCTTAACCGGAAAGTGTCTGAATTCTTAAACACTAATGTAGTCATCTACATTACATCATCAGCCTACAACCCTGAATCAAACGGAGTCGCAGAAAGGCTAAATCGGATCCTTACAACAATGGTATGATGTATGATGCCACCTGAACGAAAATCGTTGTGGGGAGAAGCCTATTCCACAGCAGCTTGCCTCTACAATCGTCGGTGGCATTCATCAATAAAAGGAACAACTTTCGAGCAACTATATAAAATGAAACCCACGATTAGTCACCTCCATTCCTGGTTCGCCGATGTCATGGTACATATCACAGCTGAGATGCGAGAAAAGTTTGACCACACAGCAGAAGAAGGTCACCTAGTCCGCTACACCTCCAGTGCGATGATTTACCGTATTTACATACTTAAACTGCATACTGTGATTGAAGCACGGGTTGTGAAATTTGGAAAGACAAAAGGGGTATCGTTTGAATATCTTCAATGAACAATAGGAAGAGAAGAGCAGGAAAAGTCTGATCAATCCAGTGAATCGGAACATACCGATGGTGACAGGACATCTACCCCAGTAAGACCAACAACAGCAGTACCACCTCCGAATACCTCTATGACTGGCGAATTCCAGTCAACACCAATTCCTCCTCCAGATACCTCCTCCTCAGAACCTCTAGGACGCCGTCGTTCTACTCGTGAACGAACTCAGAGACAGAAAGCACGAGACGAAGACCGACTTCAAATAGAAACGAAGATACGGTCTTTATAATGTCAAATAAAAGGAAACAAACGGGATTGCAAGCTGGAAGGCCTAACCAAGGATGAGATGCAGCTTCTCCAAGAAAGAAGAGAGGAACTTGATGAACATCTTCGGACTGAAGAAGGGAATCTTCAAAAACATATGGTTGTTGGTCTCATGTATCACACACCAGACCCCAATACGTATAGAAAGGCCATGGAATCGCAGGAGACCAATGAATGGCGGAAAGCCATGGATGAAGAGATGAAGGTACTAAGAAAAGGAGAAGCAGGGGTGGAAGTAGAAAAACCAAGTGGAAAAAAGGTATTAACCGGAAGATGCGTTTTTAAGGTCAAAGTCAAAAGGGATGGCACAATCGAACGTCAGAAAGCACGATACTGCGCAAAAGGTTTCAACCAAGCGCCAGGCGAAGACTCTGAAGAGGTTCATGCTCCGGTTGCTCAGTTAGAATCCCTGAGACTGTTGCTGGCAGTAGCTGTCAAACGTGGTTACAAGTTCCCACAAATCGACATTAAGAGCGCCTTCCTATATGGCAACATAGACATGGAAACCTACCTGGAGCTCCTGTAAAGGTATTGCGAACCAGGCAAGGTCTGGAAGCTTAAGAAAGCCATCTACGGACTCAAGCAATCCCCACGACTATGGTACCAACGACTAACCAAAACCCTCGAAACCATGAACCTTAAAGTTACCGACTTCGACCCACGTATTCTCGTTGCAAAAAACCTCTTTTGTTGCATTTACGTTGACGATATTCTAATAGCCGGAAAACCCTCACTAGTCGATACGTGTATCGACAAAATACAATCCCATTTTCAATGTACGGACTCTGGACAAGCATCACTACTGTTAGGCATGCAGATCAAAATCTCGAATGACTATCTCACAATATACCAGGAATGGTATATCACTGAGGTCCTCAAACGATTCGACCTAAGCGAAGCCAAACCAGTCGTCCCTCCTATCAAAGTGCATACTACACTTATGAAAGCAAAAGACCATGATCAACTATGCGATCAACGGCAATACCAGTCCATCATTGGATCACTCATATGCGCCGCTGTTGCTACAAGACCTGACATCGCACATGCCACTGCTTTCCTCAGCTAATTCTCCTCAAAACCCATCACCACACATCTTACCACTGCAAAAAGGGTACTTAGGTATCTAAAAGGAACCAAAACCACGGGATTACGATACAAGCGAGACAACAAGGAACAACCATTAAAGATCTTTACTGATGCTTCTTTCACCTCAAATCTCGAAGACAGAAAATCGTTTACTGGTCTCATCGTACAAGTTTAGGGAAGTAGCATAATAGGGCATTCAAAGAAACAAAAAACGGTAGCAACATCTACAACAGAAGCCGAATACGTCGCACTTGCATTCACCGCTAGACAGGGCGTCTGGCTTAGCTGAGGAATGTCACATATGGGACTTGAGACTGTACTGATCCTATACCGTGACAACACAGCGGCCATCAAGCTTACCGAAAACGCAGGCGTTTCCGACCGAACGAAACATATTGACGTTCAGCACCACTACACTAGAGAGCTACGGGAAGCGGGGAAGATATATGTGATAGCAGTTTGAACAGAGGACAATTTGGCGGATAGATGTACAAAGGGATTAGTTAAGGTGACTTTTGAAGGGTTTTCTAATAGGCTGGGAATGGAACCGTAGGGGAAGTGTTCAAAATACGGTATCTCATTCCTGTACGGTGGTGTGACTTTGTCGGTCCTGTGACACAGCCACATGACCTATTGTTATGATAGAAGGTTGTAGCAGGTTATATAGATTTCCTTGGTATAAGTCAGTGTTCGCATAACAATAGAAGGGTATAAATAGGGGTATATTTTTCCTTTCTGTTAGAAGAGCATGCAAGCTTGAATTAATCTATGAGTCTTAAAGATATATCTTGTTCACCAGGTCTACTCCACTATCACAAGTGCAAGTGACTTAGATACAAATATTCTCACAAAGCTTTCATACTGTTCGCATACCAAGCAAGCCAATTCCAATAGGGTATAAAGTAATTGCTCTATGTAGTATGGGGTATACAATGGATTGGATGCTTACCTCCCGAACCGAGTCCTTTGCGGAGCTGATAAAGCTGCCAGACCTCTCACCAACAAGTCCAGCTGTTATCCAATTATGTCATTCTCTTAATACCCAGCAATACCACTATATTATCTATATGGATAATGGGTTTTCTATGATTCCATGGTTTTGAAAATTGAGAAAAAAAAGAATTGGAGCCTGTGGCACTACCAGAGTTAATAGAATTGAATACCCAGTTGGTCTTGAGCAACCAGCTCTTATTGAATGGAATTCAATTGACGGTTACTCTGTTGACTTGGATGGGGTATTGAGCTTCTGATGGATGGACAACGATATAGTAAGAATGCTTACTACACTCCATCCATAGGGTTAGGTTACACGCAGCATGCGTCGATGGCCTCGCACGACTAGCACCAATACTACCCTAGTACGAAAGGTATTTGGAGATCAGGCCCACACTGCCTTCTTCATTCCTACCGTAATTGATGACTACAATCATCATATGGAGGGGGTAGACATAGCGGACCAGCGCCGTGCAGGTAAGCAAAGCAGAATTAAATTCTAGTCTCACCACTGCTAATGACTAGAATATAGCCTTTACGACACACCAGCATGCACAGCAGAATTGGTTAGCCTTCTTTTATTTTTTTCTTAGATTTATCAACTACGAACACCCACATTTTGATCAATCTTACATGAAATACAGGACTTAACCAGCTGCTAGATGCAGGAGACTTGGCTGATCAAGATATACTCTCACGCCCACTTGCCCGCCCTATGCCAACAGTAGAATTTGGCCATCTACTGTTTACAAAACTCGGTGACCAAACTCCCAGTACAATGGGTAGGAGTGGAAAGGCTAGAAGAATATGCTATCAGCCAAGTACGTGCTATCAATCCAAAACACCACTCCTCTATTTTACTAAACACCACTCCCTCCAAAAGCCTACATTGCAACCTTCATCCAACCATCATCTTGAGAAGATAGCAAAGGGTCAGGAGTGTTGTATCTGTCGCTATGACTTTTGTAATAGTCCGAAGCGAGGCCGCCCCCACCCTACGCTTACTCAGTATCAGTGTCGGGCCTGCTCACCACCGAGCGCTCTCTGTGCAAGTGACCATTCATGCTTTACCCAATGGCATAATTTCACCCCCTTACTGCTTCAATAACAGTACTTTTTTAAAACAAATAACACCTTAATTACTTCCATTTACCAACTAAACTTGACTGTGTAGATATGAGAATTCTACAGTTGATTTGAGCGCATATTCATTTGATATCACTCGGATGCCAAGCTACTAGCTTGTGCGCTAATGCATGAGAGAGATTTCGCCCATGTCTCAGTAAACCAGAAGATACAAGTATGATACATAATTAAATCTTCAAGGCACATGAGGACTCCTTTGTGGCTTAAAACTCCTTGACAAAAGTCTCTCCTTGTCTGCTTATATAAACAGTATGTCCTACCCTGTACTTGGGTGTAGGAGTATCTCGGGCACGGCAGTATGAGATCTGATCCCTACAATTCTTGCCCCTATTCCATAGGTGCTAGGGTACTGTACCATAGGTACAACCACGCACAGGTGGAATGGGTTGCAAATAAAAATCTTTCCACTTTGCAAGTCCTATCGGAATAGCAACAACTGACACAACATGCCAATTTGTGAGAACACAGGAAAGCAGTGGCAGGCTACAGAAACTGAGTGTATTGAAGTTATTGAAAAGCATGCTGAAGGCCAAAATTACCATGAAATTGCCCAAGAAACCAAAGTCTCAAAATCAGAGGCCCAGCAAATTGTCACACAATGAAAGAGCAACAAACAGTCAACCCCCCACCATGTCCTGGTTCCAAGTGTAAGCTGGATGCAAGAGCAAAGTGGCGATTGCATCACATCAATAAGCAAAATCCTCAGGGTCCACTCTGAGATACTGTAGCTGATCTGAACCTCGGGGTATTAGAAGGAAAAGTTGGAAAAGCTCTTTGCTCTATGGACTTTAATGTTCATATTGCATGCAAAAAAACCTTTTTTAAATCATAAATGCAAGTGTAAACAATTGCAATGGGCTCAAGAAAGGCAAGATTGAAAAAAGTTTGTTTGGAGGAAAAAGATCTTTAGCAATAAGATAAAGCTTACTATTGGGCAAGGAGGAGGTCAATCCCCCGTACGACGTCTGCCTAGAAGCACTCTTAGGGATTGCTCTCTTCAACCCTCATTTTCCAATAACAAGACTACTGTCAGGTTTGCTACTGGTTTTACATATGGCTTCTATAGTCTGTTGATTCCTATTCGCCAGTGCGTTGAGAATAAGAGAGATGTTACAATCTGGCAAGAGAAGTACTAGCCAGGTGACAGAAGTGAGGAATGGGTTGCACACATGACCTCATTTAGAGGTTATGTGTAATGTGTTCACACCTAGGGTGCTAATCACGCTTTGAGTACGATGGTCACAGGTGGCCTGCTTCCTCGGTAAGAGGCGAGAGGTATGTAGACTAAATGAGGCTTTGAAGAGGCGTAACCGAGGATCAAGAAGTAAACATTCAACCAAGTATATTAAAGATACTGTCAGTTGAAGTCTGCTGTTTCCGTCATAGAATTAGTGGTGTTTAAATACAAGTTTTCACTTATCCCTAGTATGAGCGATAATATAAACTCTTTAAAAGTATCCAATGATATCTTTGAAACATAATGAGTATCCAACGATACTATCAAATGAAACATAAAACATTCAAAGTATCAAGCAATACTTTTGAAACATAACAAGTATCAAATGATACGGTAACACAAAACATAAAACATTCCAAGTATCAAGGGATACCTTTGAAACATAACAAGTATCAAATAATATTGTGAAATAAAACATAAAACATAACCTAGTACCTGTACCAGTTATACTACGGGCCTAAGTTATGGTTTCATATACATGACCTTATTAACAGGTCATGAAGCTCATTTGTAACTGGTATGGGTACTAGGTTATTTTATGTTTTGTTTCATAGTATCACTTGATATTTGTATTGTTGCGTGTGCTATCGGTTGATACACAAAATGTTTTATCTTTGGTTTCACAGTATCATTTGATACTTGTATTGTTTCATGTGCTATCGGTTGATACATACAAGGTTTTATGTTTAGTTTCACAGTATCATTTGATACCTGTATTGTTTCGTGTGCTATCGGTTGATATGCAGATTGTTTTGAAATATCGCTCATATTGGAGATTAGCGATATGTTGTATTTAAAGACTGCTGATTTCCACGATGGAAACAGCAGACTTCGACAGATAGTATTCTTAATATACTAGGTTGAACGGTTACTTCTTTGATCTCCTATTACACTCCATTCAAAGACTCCTTTAGTTAGCAGCGCTCGCTTCTTGTTGATCAAGAAGCCATCTGCTCCTATCGTACCACGACGTAACTTGGGCCCGGCTCAAATGCGTTATATTTTTTTAATCTCGGCAAGTGGTTCAGAAACCGGCAGCAACCTGGTCTGATCAACCTACGAAAGTCCAACAGTGAAGCTAGCATCGGGGAGTGACGGAACCACGGAAGGTTAGGCTCTGCCAACACGACACCATTGAGTTACTGGAGACTCAAAGTGGGAAGCAGGTCCCACGAGAAGGCCTTACCAAGAAAAGGCAACCCAAGAAACCGAAAGAGCCAAAGAGAGACTTCTGGATTGACAAAGCAGAAAGACAACTAGCGCGAGTCTTGGCCAAGCAGACGTTTAGTGAATCGACTGACGAATTAGCAAAGGCAGCGGCCAGCCATCCGGGGCTATTTCCCCCCTGCCCCAGAAAAGGGAAGGCACTGGAGCAACCCCCAAAGAATGACAGCCTACCTGTCGACACACATAAGAGGGAAGACAGCGACGAAGATGCATCAGATCGCTCAGCGGTAAAGGAACCACCAGACAAGTTCCCCAGCGATTCTCTAGAAAGCTCGTCGGATGATGGTGACAGTGATGAAGGATCTGAACACAGGATGTCCAGGGGAGAATCATGCGGGCCACGTGGCCTACGGGCCAGGCGAACAGGAATAAAGATCAAACTCCCGCTGCGAAACACGTTCCCCGGTGAAAAGGAAGATCTGAAATGTAAAGTATATGACCGATGGGTAACCACCACTTCTCAATACCTTGCTCTCCACGGAGTAGATAAGACCAAAGAAGGAAGTGGAGCATACTTTGGAAGTTTTTGTACCGGAAAGGCAGAGGAAGCATACCACCAAGCAATGAACCACTATGAAAGTGGGGAAAATATCCGAGGAATAACCCTGATTAGATACCTGAGAGAAAGATTCCAATCCTCGCGAAACACAGAAGAAGTATACAAGAAGTTCCATGATATCCAGCAAGTACGAAATGGCAAAATGGAAACAATAACCTTAGTGGCGACGGATCTCCTAATGTACCATGGACGATTGCCCACGGGGATGGTATCCCAGTACACACTGCGGCAGAGGTTATATGAAGCAATGCATCCCAGACTACACCAGGAGGGAGAACCCATGGAGGAAGAGGGAGACTCGTTTGACAAGATTGTCAAGCGAGGTGAACGCAAGGATGCCATCCTGTATGAGACAGGAGTTTACCGAACACAGGTTCCCCAGCAGAGGGGCAGCAAAGGATCGTCATCACGTGACAACACAAGAACGGAACAACTGTACGGCAAAGTGTCGAAAGACAAAAAGGACAACAAGCAGAAGCAATGCGATGAAGGCACATGTTTCAAATGCAGGAAAAAGGTACACTATGCAAAGGACTGCTATGCGAAAAAGAGAAAGGGAAAATCAACTAAGCGAGAAACAAGTACGAACCACATGGAAGCAACCGAATACGTTGAAGTGGAAATTAACTCGGTGGAAATGGAAAGCCTCCGAACGGAACCAACGCTGGCAATCAGGCCCAGTGATGCTCTAGAAGGAACGATGCACATAGAAGGCCACCCAGAAAAGGTACTATGCGACATGGGAACAATCGGCTGCGATATAGTTAGCGCCACCTTTATCTCTACCCATGGCATCCCCACAGAACCTCTATTCCAATCAACAACCGTCAATATGGCCATGAAAGGCTCCAGTTCCGCAAGCTATAAAAGATCTGGTTTGATGGTGGGAATCGGTAAAAAGAAATGGACAAATCAGGAGATGTTGGTAGGAAATCTCGTGAAATGTAATGCCCTCATAGGAATGCCATTCCTAAAAAAACACCATGCTCTTATCAGCTGTGGGGATCCAGCAGTGGAGTTTCCTGATGACAAACTACATGTGCTATACAAAGCAACAAGCGGGGAATTCTGAACCACGGTTTCAGATGCCACTGTAATAACCCAGCATACATGAGCTATGGCAGATGGAACCTATACCCATACAGGGAGTCAGGGGGTGAACTGGTAGGAACCGGCAGGCGAGTAAGTACTTGACCTATGGGAACCCGATGGCCCGGGATGCAAGAATGAACAGAATTGGCTGGTCAGGGACTTAGGTACCTGGATACACCGGGGAGTGGTATCAGAGTCCTTAGGGACGTCTGAAGGGGCTGCTGCTCACCTAGGCCGGGTAACTGAAGAAAGGTCAGAAGTGGCCATCTCCGGCAACGGGATAGACAGGGTAACAGGGAAAAGTTGTCTTGTCCACCGGACAGGTTACCCTACTCTCAGGATCAGGTTACCCTGCCATGGGGCTTGGGTTGCCCTGCCCAAGAGCCTGAGTTACCCTACCTTTCAATACGAAGTCCCACGGGGAGTTCAGGGAAAATGACCGGAATGTTTGTCACACGAAGCGATGCATGATCCCCTCTTGGAATCTGGGGTTCCAGGGGATACTATTGGGCGAGCTACGTTGCTTCGAGGAAGCTGTAAATTGGAGACATTATTCCTATCATACCCCTCCGGCCCCGCCTTAAGGCCCGGACGTCATGGGCAAACAGCTGTGTAGTTGTGTGCAGTCTAGCAAAGAGGAATCTTTGGAGACATGCTTGCAACACCGTATGCATCGCTGCCATCCGGTCGACCCTAAGCTGTTCGCAGAATATACAAGGGGGCATAGGGTGGAAGGTGGAGTACCTCCTGCAGGTTGTTCGGAGTAAAACGGACCGAAACTGACGGAGTTAACGGGTGTTAACCGTGGGGGTCCCGAAGGTATTCCCAGGTGGTGCCATGGCGACTGGGAGCGTTTTATACCTACCAAGCCCGAACGTGTACCCAATGCTATAGGCTATGAAAGGGAAGTGCAGAGACACTAAAAGCATGATTCCTACCACAGGTAAGGTAGATGCGAGGTTGTGCTCATGGGTAGCGCCCATTGGATCAGTTCCCAGACTGCAGTGTCCTGTGGAGGACACCGGAAGCCCGGGATCCGTAATTAGTAAATAGATAAACCGCGCACGGTACCCTCTGGAGTCAAGTAGAGATCAATGCATATGGGAAGGATGTCATAAGATAGTCTAGTTCAAGAGGTGCCTTGACTGTTAGCCACGGGCAAGACACTAATGCGCAGAGGTTTTCACTCCGGCGGGCATATTGGAAATGCACTGCAGAAACGATGACCGAATAAGGTGAACGCCTAGTAGAGTGTGTCGACACATGCCTGCCTGAAGGGTGTGTCAGGAGACATGTCGGACCACCCTAAGCGAGGAAGGGTGTGCTCGAATGGTTGGAGTAAACTGATGGGGGAGTTTCTGGCATAAGATAAAACTACCTGAAAGTCTATGCGAAAACTCTCCTACTCCAACAATCAATCCTCTCGAGACCTTAATTGAGTGAAGCATCAGGCTTAACGATATTAAGTTTTACCGTTTACTTTACTCTTACATCTGTGTGAACTTTTGGCGATAAGTTTGAAGTTGTTCAGTGCGGTTGCAACCTTGGGATCCATCTTCCTAGGGGTGCCCCTGTTACAGTATATGGTTAAGCGAGCTCCTCGCTTAACTCCTCTCCTGATTAATTGTTGTTTGACCTTAGGCACTAACCTTGCGTGAATACTGGTAACCTTGTCTAAAACAAGTAGCCCAGGGTGAAAAGCGCAATGGCTAGTACCGAACTTCGAGCTAGAATGGAATCCAACTCGGATTAAGACCCTGACCTTGACGAGAACCCCGCCAACACATTTCCTGCGTCGGTTTTCCTGGATGTCCGCGGTATTGAATGGGACGGTCACCAGTTGCTTCTGGAAGCCGCCCCCATTCAGTTACCTGGTGAACGTGTTGATCTTATGATTACAGACCCTCGCGCTGCGGTACTGGCGTTCTTTCAAGGCTCCGCACTCGTCCA
This sequence comes from Tuber magnatum, assembly GCA_003182015.1. NCBI lineage: Eukaryota > Fungi > Ascomycota > Pezizomycetes > Pezizales > Tuberaceae > Tuber > Tuber magnatum. The sequence continues at coordinate 3,329,530 of PYWC01000001.1, read as the reverse complement.
CAATATGCTCTCTCCCTCGCCACAAGGGGTACCATTTAGCGAGTTCTCCCGCAAGTTCGTCGAACCTCACGTTGTCCGGCAGGTGTCCAAGTCGATTGAGGATGCATAGCAGGAGCTAAAGAACTGAAATGCCCAGTAGCAGCAGGTGTTCCGTAAATAGATTACTACGGCAGCAGTGGGATGGATGAAAGTACAGGAGGAGGCATACCTGCGAATGTTAAGAGACCAGAAGGCATTGAAGGATCGTATGGCAGCACTGGAAAGGGCCTTCGCAGGGGGTTACAGTATTGATGCTGGGAATGATGTACTGATGATAGAGGTGGCGCCCCCACTCCCACTCGTCCTCATGAAGCCTGAGAACTTCGGGATGGAACCCGCCATCAGAGCCCGGGATGAACAGTGCAGGGCATACCTAAGTCCCGTGTGTATATGGATGTTGGAAAGCCTCAAGGGAGAAGGCTACAGCTATACCTCGTCCTTCACAAGAGCATCAACAGGCTCTCTGTCTGTCCCCTCCTCGATCGCCCGCAGTCATTCAGGAAGTCCAGCGATTGGACCAACCGATGGGCATCGCATTAAGAAAAGGACGTCGAAGCCAAAGGGTCTCACGGCACCAGATACACCTGACCATATGCCTCGGCCGACTCCTGCTCCTATTAACCCTCCTGCAACACCGGTGGTTGCAACTCCTGTACCGCACATCGCTGCCCCAGGACCCACACCTTAACCCTCTCGTTACCCGCTCCTGATACCTTCCCTGCCATAGCCTTCCTGCCAGCAGTATCGGCTACCCCAGGGTTCCGACCAGTCCGCGCGGCATCACCAGGATTTTTCGAACAGGTAAGGCGCCAGGAAGAGCGAGTACCCATGGCGCCATCACGGGGGACTCCGATCCCCGGACCTGGGACACCTGCTCACTCTGTTCCTTGGGCACGCGTGATTCCTTCTGCCCCTTTGAAACCGACTCCTCCTTCTGTGCTCCCCACAATCACGAGTGGTGAGTCGGACAGCCAAGACGAGTTTTGCCTGTCTGGCTGCAAATCGGAAGAAACTCATATGGGGTGGATTCATTACCACACATATGGGTGCAGGAAGGAACAACGGACGCCCATAAGGCATCAAAGAAGGCAGAAGGAAGGAGATGGATGGCCAACATGTGGGTATTGTGGCTCATGGAGGCACGCTGGCCCCCCGATGCAACCCCTGAGCTGCCCAGACCTGCAGGCATTTCTGTGGATAACTCTGGGAGCGCCTAACCCAACTCTTGAGAGTGGGCGACGCCCGGTTCCACCACCGGCATCAGTACCATCAGGAGCTAACCCCTCAGGGGATGGGAATCAGGATGGCGAGGAGGAACGGTTTGATGGGTATGATAGACCACTGGAGACACCAGGCGGAAACGCCTGGGATGGTGGAGATGGAAATGCGCCTCCAGGAGGTGGGGCAACCGGAGCGGGAGGAGCGCCGTGCTAAGAAGCTACAATGGGAATTCCGGAGCAGATCGACCTCACGGCCATCCTCCAGACACCGGCAAAAGAAGCCAGACAAGTTGAGCGGTATTCCGGCGTTCAAGGGAAAGGTTAGCAAACTTGCAAGCTTCCTAATGCTGGTGGAGGTCAAGCTCGAATACATTGCGGGGTGCAGGTTGACCGATATGGACAAGGTAAACCTGGTGATCCCCCTCTTAGAAGATACCGGCCAAACATGGTACCCCGAGCTGCACTCACACATCAACAAAGAGGCAGCCAAGGATGCTAGCGTTCCTGTCAACAACAGTAACCCATTGAGGACATGGAAAGGATTCCAGGAATGACTGGAACGAAGTTTCGGCGGTGACCAAGCAGAACGAGACCGATCCCTTCTCGGGTGGCGAGACCTGGTGATGAAGCCACATCACATTGATGAGTAACTGGACAACATAATTGACTACATTTATAAGCTTAGCTATACGGATCTAGTACAGGTATGAGACAAGGTACGGTCGGGTATTACCCAGGAATAGTGGAATGCGTGGGCACTCAAGGAGCCCTATCCAACCAACCTTAACGACTACCTTGATCTTCTGTGGAAAGTTGGACACACGCTGGAAGACAACACTCGGTTCAGTAACAGTGTTATCCATCCTGTCCAACGGTCTCAGCCAACGGAAAGAAAGAACGATAGGTTATCGACTTCTGGGAGGTTTAAGAAGAAGGAAAAAGGTTTGCACAGACAGCACCAGAGGCCTGCGAAACCTACTAATTTCAATGCGGGGAAACAGGCAAAGCCGGCGATTTCGGAGTAGGCAATAGCGCATAAGGAAATCCTGTCGACTTTGACCGAACGTCGGAGAAATCACAATCAGTGCACCAAGTGTGGACAAAGTGGTCACTTCTGGAGAAAGTGTACTGCCACGTCCCCAGTCATTAGTTCATCCAAACAGGCTCGTGGGTTGAAACGGTTAGCCCCGGTAAGCGAGCCCACAGGAACAGACAAGCCGCTGAAGCGCATTGTAGCGCCACCTCCGGCTTCCTCCTCAAAGATACTTGAAGTGCGCCAGGCATCACCTCAGATCATGGAGGTTGATACTGACAGATCGGAATAGGTAAGAACCCATTCTCTTTAAGATGTAACCTTATTAACCCATAGCCATAGACCCCTGAGTGATAGATGGACATGAGCCATGGAGGTGTCTTCGGAGATGGGTAAGTACCCTTCTACAGCATAAACGACCCTGATGCTGACTACACCCAGGAGGTGTGGCAGGTAGATCTTAAGGACCGTGCGCAGTGGGCTGGGCTATCTCTCCATTGTTGGGTTTCGGGTTATTCCCCTTGTTCTAGTTGTACGTACTTCTTTCAGGATTTCCTTAGCTGGATGGGCAAGTCATAGGACAGTATTTCGGTTGAGGCTGGGTGAAGTCCTGCTCGAGGAGATGCTCGACATTGGGGAAGCAAGGCTGCTTCGCTTGGAACCGGTCCGACAGCAAACTTCTACCCAACTCAGGAAAAAATTGTTATGTTTAGTATAAGCGGAATTGGTTCAGGCTGGACTTGAGCAAATAAATGATGCTATTTCCAAGTTTACCTGAGGAGGGTTCAGTACCCGAAATCATGCTGGCGTGATAGTAAACACCCTAGCTATTGAAAAAAAGACGAACCCCAATCCCTTAACGTTTACCAACCCGTTGTGGCTGCTCTTGTGTCGAAAGGCAAGAGACTAAAGGGAATTACTAAGCCAAGATGACCAAGTCACCAGGACAAGCAAAGAGGCAGAAGCGTGACAACTTGCCTCGTCATACTAAGTCCATCCACCTGTGGGTTAAGTTAGACTGGAAGATGGGAGCCAGACAGGTTAGC